>JAPYZK010002188.1:0-15183 GCA_030522785.1 Platygaster equestris | reverse complement strand
CCAACCCCCCCGGAACACCCCCACCCGCGTTTCAGCGGCCAGAAGATGCCGCGAGCCCGGGGGCGCAAAGAAGCGTTGGGGTGGGGCAATTTCTGGTTTTTTTTTTTTTTTTTTTTTTTTTGATGGGAAAAGTCAGGAAGTGTTTACGAACTTCAGAAATTGCCGTGCCCGAAAATGCGGGGGGGAGGGGGGGTTATTCGATTTTTTTTTTCGTGGTATGATAAAAGAGTTGTTGCTGTTTTTTTTTTAGAATAGTAGGGAATTTTTACGAATTGTTGAATTGTGGAAAAACTCGAAGACAGTTTTCCGGTCGTCATTTTTTGCTGGGGACGATCGCCCCGGGCTGAAAACGCAACTAATTGACGTGACCTGACAAGTTCGCGATTTGTTAGCCCTGACACAGCAGCGGCGACGTCGAGCACCCTCGTTCCCGATGGGCTCTCGATTTCCCGCAAGATACCTCGAGTTCAGCCTCGAGAGTTGCGCCACTTGCCGTAAAAATGTCCTTTGTGCGTGTAGATGAGAAACACCAAATTTTTGTTTAGATATTCAAGAAATTTATTCTTATTTTCCATGATGTTTTGGAATGTCCATATATTTTAGAAAAAATGTTTTGAACGATGTGTGAATTGAGTAATTTTTCCAATTTTGTGTTTTTTTTTCCAATTTTCAGAATTAAGAATTTTCGGAATTGGAAATTTTCAGATTCGATTTGTGGGATTTCCGAAATTCGTGAATTTTGAAAATTTTTTTTGATATTTTCGATTTTCATAATTATAAATGTTAGGATTCGGTTTGTTGGATTTTCGAAATTCGTAAATTTTGAAAACTTTTTTTTGATATATTTCAATTTTCAGAATTATAAATTTTAGGATTAGATTTGTGGAATTTTCGGAATTCGTGAATTTGAAAAATTTTTGTTGGTATATTTCGATTTCCAAGCTTGGCAATGAAAAAATTATTTTCTTTGAAAAAACGGGGGAATTTTCGAACTCCAACATTTGAATTTTTGGTTATCTGAATTTATGGCAGTGATTGAATTTTCCTGTTTTCTCATTTAGTCGAATATTTTCCCGAAATATTTTTCTTCTAGTCTTGAATGTTTCTAAGTTTATTGAATTCTTGATTTTCGGATTGTTGGGTGTAAAATTAACAATTTTGAAATCTTTCGCTTTCAGTTTTCGAAATTTTGAATGTTTGGATTTAAAGTTTTTAATCACAAAATTTCAAAGTGTTGCAGTGCGGATTATAATGAACTTAATATTTCTTAAATTTCTGGATCCAAGCTTACATTTTTGAAATTCGTCATTTTCGAATCCAATTTTCGATATTTTCCGCAATATGTGAATTCTGCGATTTTCTAATTTTTTCATTTCCAAGTTTGCTGATGAAAAATCATTAGGTCCAAATGAATGTTTGAATTCAAATTCAGAATTACAAATAGATTTGAGTTTGAATCCCAATCACAAATCGAAGAATTTGCGAATTCAGAAATGTATATTTCCGAGTATACAAGTTTTCATTTTTGATTTTCTACTGTCCTAACTTTTCACAAATTTGATTTTTAACCCACCTTTCAAAAATTCCCTTTATATACTGCACCTACACGAGAAATTACAAACTAACTGCTGAAAATCGAAAAATACCCATCTTAAATTAAAAATGTCAAAAATCGACCTGAAAAATTCTTCATTCCGAGAATGGTACTTTCAAATTTCGAAAAATACGAAATTCCAAATGTTGCTCCAACACTGATCGCCCTACAAACATTTATTGTGTTCTGAAAAATTTATAATTATTCTGAGCAATTTTTGAAAATTTTCCACCGTCTTTGATCATTCCTAAAAATTAATGGGATTCCTCCAGGATTACAGAAAATGCGATCGAAAAATTTCGGTCGCATTTTTCGTCATTTTGAATTAATGACGATTTCAAAGGATATTCGTAGAAATAAGAAATCGCCTCCTAGCTTGCCCAAGAAAAAGGAGGAAGGAAAAGAGGTGCGACAAGCCCCGAAGCAAACCAAGACCATCAGATTATTTTAATGACAACTTGGGTGTTGAGGAAAAGTCGCGCTTATTATTGGCCGCGACGTCGCTCGCCCCGGGGCGGCCGAATGTTCGAGGGTGAACCGGGGAGGAGGTTATTAAAAGTCTTCGAAGTCGCGAAAGGGCGAGAACAGCGACTTGGCGCGAATGTTTCCGCGTCTGCAATCAAGTGTCGACGCGCTAATAAATAACCCGGGACGCTCGAGAACGCCCTTGCCTTTAATTAAACCGGCGCGTGATCGGCTCCGGGCGTGTTTACGCCGCGAATTTTCCTACATCGGCACGTTTTTCAACTTTTTTTTCTGTACCCGATTTATAGGCTTTGGAAGAACTGGTGGTTTTTTATGGATCGAGAAAAATGTTGATGATTATAGTTTAAGGGTGGTTATTTGAAAGGCGTTACTTATTATTCGAAAATTTTTGGACTTTCGAAGTTTTTGAGAATTTTGAATTATTCTGGATTTTCGAAAAATTTCGGAATTCGAAGGTTCTGGGATTTTCATTCTGGGATTTTTGGAGTTTTGGAAACTCCGAAAGTTCTAGTTTTGCAAACTTTTGAACCTTTGAGAGAGTTTCGAAAGTTTTGACATTTTGGCGTTTCGGAGTTGAGTTTCAGAATTTTGAGTTCGAAAGTTTCTAAGTTCTGAGATGACCAAAATTCGAGAATTCTTGCATATCTAAAGTTTCGAAGAATTTCAAAGAATTTCAAAGCTTATAAACTTAGAAGTTGCGAAAATTCGAAATTTTTCGTGTACGACTGGCGATTTTCTCAAATTTGAAAGGTCTGGAATGTTGAAGTCTTCAGATTTTCGAAGAATTTCGAAGTTTCGAAGAATCATGAAGTTTGAAAAATTTTCGGAGGTCTTAAAATTCAAAGTTACAAAGTTGCGAAGTTTTGGGATTGTGAAGTTTTTATGAAGTTGCATGAATTTTTAAGTTTTGTAGTTGTAAAGTGAGAGTTCCAAAATTATTAAGTATTTTGAATAATTCTGGGTTTTCGAAAAATTTCGGTATTCAAAAATTATGAATTTTGGGGTTTTCGAAGTTTCGGAAACTCTGAAAGATCTGAAGTTTTGCAAAATTTTGAACCTTGGAAGTTTGGGAGTTTCGAAAGTTGTGAAATTTTGGCGTTTCGGAGTTGCGTTTCAGAATTTTGGATCTTTTTAGAACTGGGAAGTTTCGAACAATTTCGAAGCTTAAAAGTTATTAAGGTTTGAAATACTCAAAATTTCAAAATTTCCGAATAACTGGAATTTCAAAGAATTTTCAAGTTTCTAAGCTCAAAAGTTGCGAAAATTTCAGAATCATTGTGTTTCAAAGTTGTAAATTTTTTAAGTTTCAAAGTTCTTAATTTTAGGGTTTTAGAATTTTCGGGAACTCCGAAAGTTCTGAAATTTTGCAAAATGTTGAACCTTTGAAGCTTAGGAGTTACGAAAATTTTGAAATTTTGTTAAGTGCAGTTAAAGTGAAGCTTCAGAATTCTTGATTTCTCCAGAACTAGAAAATTTTGAACAATTTCGAAGTTTGAAAGTTATTAAGGTTTGAGATTCCCAAAATTTCCGAATATCTGAAATCCCAAAGAATTTTCAAGCCTCTAAGCTCAAAAGTTGCAAAAATTTCAGAATCATTGTGTTTCCAAGTATAGTACATTTCCGTTTTTTGTACGTTTTGCACGAATATGTACGAATATAAGAACAGTGGAAAAAGTACGCATTTTCTCTACTTTTTCCACATAAAAGTAAATTTCTCTCCCAAACTTCCCTCGCTGCATTAGCCCCAAACATCCCCCGAAACTCGGTGTTAAATCCTCGGAAAAATTTCCTTTTCTTCGCGAAACGCAACAACAATACGGGAAAATAGTCGTCGGTGATAATGCAGTTTTCCGGGCGTCGCATTATCCGCGTTAAATCCGCGATGCAGGCATTTGCGGTACCGCGACAATGATGTTTCGAGGTACTTTCGCGTTCTTCTCCGTTGTATATACTTCCCCAGACGGTCAGTCGCGCAAAACGGCTTACGCGGAATAAGTTACGGGAAAAGCGAGGAAAACTCGGCTTTACGATCTCTTCCACTTCCGGGGAACTTTCCTCTCTCGAATATTTCTTGTCGCTGTTTGGAAGGTGGCTGAGGAAGAGATCGATAAAAGCCATCAAATGGCTGTTTCCCTGCGAAGGAAGGAACCGACCCTTGGCGACGATTGTTGCGAGTAATTGTTTCAAGGGCCCTCGTGGACGGGGACATAGATTTTCCGACCTTTCGTGGTCACCCAAAGGGAAATATAATTCAGGATGAGTGCGCGATGTACAGTCGTTCGACGAAATTTCGAAAAACAATTCACGAAATGTAAATTCCCGAATTTCCAGATCATCGATTCAGAAATTTTCCGCTTCATTAGTTTCCGAATTCTACTACTCGTCGGTGTAAGAATACCAAAAACTGTTTTCAAAAAATAAGAGCGACAAAATTAGTTTTTCCACAACTAATTAGCGACCAATTAGCGGCAAATTCACAGTTTACTGGGTGAATCATTTCCTCAATTTGCTTTGCTAAGTTATTGGATATGGCGCATTTGCCCAAACGGGACACGAATCCGGCAGTTTCGGGCTGCTGGCGCCGGCGCCAATTTCTCCTTTTTTTCGCCTTAATTCCCTAATCCAAAGATGGAGGAGATGCCCTCTCACGACCGTAAAAATTTGCGGCTTCCGAATTTCCTAATTCTGGACCAAACAACGCACACTTTATCCATTATTTCTCTTTATTTCGATTTTTAGCTTGACATGTATGAAAAAAATTCGCAGGTATTTTTTTTCTTCTTTTCGAATCTTCGATTTTCTAAATATTTAGTTATCAATATTCATTTACATGCCTCCAAACAATATTAAATCCGCGCGATAGAAAAAATCTCGTGAAAATAAACTCTCATTCTTCGTGATCTCTGTGTCACCAACCCCATGACTTTTTCATGGCTCCCAAACCCTCGAAAATCGTCAAAATCTCCGATTAAGAAAAGCCCCCTCAATGAAAATAAATTCCCTTTGACGCGGCGACGAAATTCCCGGACGAGCCGTGAATTAATATCCAGGGATCCAGGGAAGGGAATGAGTTTCGTGATTCTTCGCTCCAAGTTTAGATTGGCGCGGGGGTGGCCACTCGCCGATAATGTACTTAGCAGGAGCTTTTTCCCCTTCGTAAGCACCTTTCTGTAAACATTGATACATTTAGCCGAGACGGAAAAATGGAATAACAGTGTCGAATAAATAGATCTTGCGGGTTGGTGAACATGGGAACTTTCGGTTTAACATCTTTTTGAGGAGAGAGAATGAAAAAACGTTGTTTGATGGAGTATAAACATGCAGAAAATTTGCATTTGAGTAAAAATGAGGGATATTCGGATAAATAGGGTATGGATTTTATCATTGAGAAATTTTGTGATGCTATGCGTAGGAAAATGAATGGGAAATTTTTGGATGATTTTTGAAAATTTTGAAAACATGAAAATTATGGAGAAACTTTTTTGAATGTATGTATTTAAAATTGAATTAAATCCGCAAAATGAGCGACCATAATTTTTTGAAATTCGCTGTAGAGTCTTTCGTTAACCCTCAAATTTTGGAAAAATTCTTATCAGTTTCTAAGGAATTCATAGATTTTCCCATTTTCCCAGAAGTATCTTGAGAAATCATAGTTGGAAAATTTCAGATTTCTAGTCATTTTGAGAGTCCTAAAATTTATATAGTTATTCCTGCGAAATTCTCGTATAACTTCGAATTTTTTACGTTTTCCGAAAATTCTTTCAGAAATTATTGAAAATCTTGGTTGAAAATTTCCCGAATTCTGATAAATTCTCAAAACTGTATAATTTAGAATATGACTGGTGTTAGCAGAATAAATGACTATGATTTTGCAAAAATTCCCAAGAGAATTCGCGAAAAACGTCAAAGATTCGAACTATTTTTCGAAGTTTTCGAAAAATTCTATTGATTCTGGAATTTGTATAAGTTACCAAATTCTCTCAAGAAAATTTTGGATACTCATAGTTGGGAATTTTCAGAATTCTAGTACTTTTTTAAACCCTAGATTTTACAGAATTTTTTGCAATTAATCAATTATCAGTATATATGGAATATTTCTGATTTTTCCAAAATTATCTGGAATTTATGAAAACTCGTAGTTGTAAATTTTCAGAATTCTGTTTATTTTTGAAATTCCCGAATTCATGAGGTCCCTGAAAAATTCTTATTTTACTTCAAATTTTTTACGTTTTTTGAAAATTCTCTCGGAATTTTTCAAAAATCTTGAGTGGGAATTTTCAGAATTCTGGTAATTCTCCGTATTCTAGAATTCACAAATTTATTGGCCTTAGCAGAATAACCGACTATAATTTTCAAAAATTTTCTTAAAGAACTTTCGAAAAACCTTAAAAATTCTAAAGATTCTTGAAAGTTTCCGGAGAATCCTATTTATTCGGAAAATTTTGGAAACTCATAGTTGGGAATTCTCGAAATTCTAGTACTTTTCCAAATTCCAGAATTAACAGAGTTTCTCAAAAATTATCACATGCATAGAATATTTCTAGTTTTTCCAAAATTCTCTAAATATTTTTGAAAACTCGTTTTCCAAAATTCCTAGAATTTTGATCATTCCCCAAACCCTCAAATTCGGCAAATCACTCATTCTTTTCAAATCTTCCCCTGCCTTTGATATGCACCGAACATTTTTCAATTAAAAAAAAGCACAAAAGTGACAGAATCCGAATCAAATATACCAAAGTTGAGTGAAAGGGGGGAGGGGGCGTTAGGAAATTGTTACGTCACGAGTCGTCGACGCCAAATGAATGGCTGATTAAATTGGAAAGTCCCGAGGACGTTGAAATTCTGACGAAGGGTAAAACCTCCCTCGCTTGATTTTTCCATCGAACTTCGGAAATATTTCTCTTTCGCAATTTCTACCGGTTCCTTTGAATCCCTGCGAGGTATGAATTTCGGAGAATTTCCCGGAAAAGTTTTGCGTCATGAATATTAACAGTCTAATTACAGTATAAACTGTTTTCGGTGTCCGTATTATAGAAATGAATGTGTAATTCCACAAAGCTTCATGGAGCGTGGATACGACTAGAAAATAATTAGACGCGTTTGAATGCATGGGCGCACTCGGCGTTACGTTTTCATCGTTGAATGGGGTGATTGGAAGGGAAAAGTGAGGGTTTTCCGGGCTTTATTGGTTGGGAAGGGAATTATGTTTATGTTTGAACGAAGGTTTTCATGGGAGACAATAGTATTCATTTGGATTAGGGACAGTTTCGTGATAATGTAGAATATTGGGTCAATGAGGACGTTAGAAAAAAAAATTGATAATCATTTTTATCAGTCATTTTGATTGTTTATCAAAGATTTTTACTCCTTTTTTTTCGTGATAGAAGGTTCTGCATGACTAGAAAATTTTAGAAGATGCTATAAGATTAAGGCATGGTGTACATAAGATGTTTACACATCAAACGTGAGTGCCGGGTGCTGACTGATTTTTTTTGTTCCCTTAAATGTCCTAATTCTTGCTCGTAATCATAACTTTTGCCCAAGTATATCCAAAAACCGAGAAGCATCCCCGAAATCCCCTTGTCACCAACGCAACAAAAGCACTTTATCCGTATTAACAAAAACGAGCTCGTACCTGAATCCCGAAGGCACTTTCTCGCACCTAACCATGAATCTCTTCCCCCGAGATCTTTAAGCGGCTCTGTAAACAGTAATTATGCACCCGCAGCTGACCACGCAAGCAGCCACTGTTCAGCACTTATTAGCATGCGAAAGGCCGCAAAGGCGTTACAATAATTCAAGCGAAAACTCATAGATAATGGGTGAGATAGGAGCGCGACTATGCAAAATACCGGTAAAATCTCGCGGATCCGTACCAAAGTGCAGTTTCATTCCTCGCACGATCATAATCCGCTCGGGAAATTTAAACCGCGCGTGCTTCTCGACTTATTAGATTTTAATGGCGTGCAATAAACTCGAACGGGGATGTTTTTCCGATTTTTTGGGAGAGGGGGGGGGGGGGGGGGGTATTTTCTCGGGCAGTTTTCCCAAGGGAATTTATTGTGTCAGTGGAGTTTGATTTGGCTTTTGGAATTGATCGATTATTTTATAGTTTTCAGACTTTATTTATTTTTCATACTTTAATACAGTTTTTTACATTTCAAACTTTCTATCATTTGTAAAGTTTGCACAATTTTGAATGTGAATTTTTCCAATTTTCGAAACTTTCGGAATTTCAAGATTTTTTTTTATCGTTCAAAAATTTATTTACAAAAATTTTTTGCATTTCTCGAATTTTTCAGGATTTTTGAATTTTTGGGGATTCTAAGAAATTTGATATTTTCTGAAGTTTTCCAAATTTTTGAAATTGTGATTAAATGAACTAGGTTTTTTCAATTTCCAAAACTTTTGAAATTTCAAGACATATTGAAACATATAAAAATGTGCCATTTCAAAAGTTTTTCACGTTTTTCGGAATAATCAAATTGTTTAGGATTGTAGGATTTTTCGAAATTGTTATAAATTCCATATTTTCTAAAATTTTCCAAATTGATAAAACTGATTAAATTGGATAGATTTTTTTTAATGTTAAAAATCTTTAAAATGTGAAGACTTCTTCAGACATTCAAAAATCTGTAATTTTGAAAATTCTCTGAATTCTTAAATTTTTCGAAATAATCAAATTTTTCAGGATTGTCAAACTTTTTGAAGTCGTGAAATATTCAATATTTTGGAGAATTTCCGAAATTTTTGAAATTGTGATGAAATTGACTAAATTGTTCAAATTTTCGAAATGTTTGAAATTTGAAAACTTCGTCTAACATTTATTTAGATTTATTTAGATTTTATGAAGCGATTTCATGAAATCGCTTCATAAAAACTGCACATTTCATAAAAGTTTCATCAAGTCAATTTTATAAAAAAATGAAATTTCATAGCAAATCCATGATTTTCATGAAAGTTTCATAAAAACCAAAATACTCTCAGTTTTTTCAAAAGTCCATATATCTCCAAATTTCGAAAAAAATCGTCTGCCAAAATTCGAAAAATGAACATATTCCACAAAAATTGTTACATTTCACCTGAAATCCCCCAATATTGGTTCAATCAATATCCACGCGCAATTCGCATGAACAGCCTTCAATTTCACAGACAAATAAAGAAAAAAAAAAAACATAACTAAAAACGCACTGAACCGCGCAACGATTAAAACGCCCTGGCACAGATTCACTGTTACACAGTAGAAAATCCAGCAAAAAGAGCTAACAATATGGAATCGAGATCGGGGAGTTATGAAAATTTTCTGCCAACGCGGCGCATCCGGCGTCAAGAGTGTTCTGCCGCTTCAGCGGAACTCAAACTCTGTCGTCGGTGGGTCTAATTATCGCTCATCCCTAAATTCATCGACGCTTTTCGAAAAATCGATTATTCCTATCGAAACCTAGACAGAGGAGACTTCCATCAAATTTTCGATTTCCCTGTCACAAGCATTTCAAATGTATTTCATCAGTCTTGTCCTAAAATGCAGGTGTAAACAGAATTACTAACCCATGATTACAGATTACAAATTATTCATAATCTTCACGTAAGTGATCCCACAAAGTAATTAATTATGCCTGTCTCTGTTCCCAAGAAGCTTCAAGTTGACTCAATTTTGAACTCAATCAAAGTGGGATATGCACGAGTCATACGGAAGCGTGCGCGTCTACTTGCATGATTTAAGCATCCGGGGGAGGGTCTCCTTCTGGCGAGGTTGTTGGGATGGCCGGCTATTGTCTCCGAGTCCTCGCTAACGACTTAACGTCATAAAATGATTCCGCGCCCTGACACGAATAACAAATTGGCCGCCTTTATTCCCGGATCGGATTAATTCGCTTTCGAAGTCCACGAATGTTTTAGGCTTGACCGTCACTTTCATGGCTTTGAAACACACATTCCGTTTCCCGACAGAATCCCGGAATACTAGGCTACCCAATGAAATTGAGTTGAATGGGTGTTCCAATTGTTTTATGGAATTTGATGGCAAACTTGTTGAATTTGGTAACCGAATGGGTAAATTTGTTACTTGGTGACTCCTTTATCTGGTAACTCAGTTACTTAATGTTTAAATCATTTAATTACTCATGCACGAAATTCCCAACAATTTAAAAAAAAGTACACCAGTTCTGAAAGGAATCGACCAATTCCGAAACCAAATTAAACTCTACTCGAAGATCCTCTAACTGAATGAAATCTACTCTACTGTAAAAGAATTAAAGAACTCTACTGACGAAAATTTTCATCAGTCTTATCGCAATTTTAACAATTTTGAGAATGTTAATAATTTGGGGAAAAATGAGATTTTTAATGATTCTGACAAATTTGGTAATCCTGAAAAGTTTTCGCCATTTGGAAAAGTTCAGAAAATTCTCGAAGTTGCTAATTTTCGAATGTTCAAAAAAGTCGTGAATTTCCGAAAGCTTTGTAAATTGAAAAAAATTTAGTTAATTCAATCAAAATTTGGAAAATTTTGAGAATTATAGGAAATATGGAATTGTGAACAATTACGTACAATTTGGCGTTCCTGAAAAAGTTGGTTACTTCGAGAAATTTTGGACACTCAGACGATTTTTTGAATGAAAATTCATTGAAACTTCCGTAAGTGCGTTAAACCGGGCGCAAAACGACTGCTTTGTTTTTCGCTCGTCGCAAAAAAACTGATATAAATTGAGGGGATTTACGGAGTGAATGAGTCTTTCAAGATTTGAATGAAAAAAAAAAATCGCGGGGTAATACGGAAATGGAGTGGAAAGAGTGGAGAATCCCTTGCAATATGCAGGCCGCAATCACGACTCGTGAATAAGAAAGGGAAATGCGGTAAGGGCAATAAAGAAGCCGCTGAAACGTTGGAAGAACGGCGTAAACGGCGTAGAACAAGATAGAGAAATACGCAAGGCTTTATGCACACTTGAAGGTAAATGTACGCGCGGAAATTTATTACGGAAACTGTCGAACAAATCGGGCTTTGTACCGAGGGAATCGAGTCGGTTCATAAGAACCTGTGGATTTCCGTTACAGGTTAGGAGATGCATGAGGATCATAGCACTGCTCTCAAAAATATGTAGAATAGTAAAATTTATCAATTCAAGGACGTCAGGTGTCATCAGAATTTCGTTTAAAAATCATCGCGTTGGGTGGGAATTCCCCAAATTTCGGTAATTTTCGAAATTCTGAAATTATCAGTTATTAAAAGAAATAGTTTTCATAATTTGAATAATTCGGATTTTTCGAGTAAGTTTTTAAAATCATTTTGCTGGGAATCTTCGAAGTTATGGCAAGAAGATTCGAGAATGATGATAAATTCTTGAGAAATTCCCAAAATGTGTAAAATAATGCAAGATTTTTTAAACATTTTTCAAAATATTCTGAAGACATTCAATGTCCAAAATTTTGAGGACTCCGATGAATTTCCGAATTATAGAATCAAGTTTCTCGAAAAATCTTCAAATATTTCAGCTATTCCATTTTTTCGTACATTCTTTCCAAAATTAATAAATTTTCGAATAAATTTCCAGAATTCTGGTAATTCTCCCAATTCTGTGAATATCCAATTTTTTTTATAATTTCAATACCGACATTCACTGAATTGCGAAAATGTGGACATATCCAAAATAAATGACTTAAACTGGAAAATTTTCATGACTGAAATGCGATGAGTTACTGATATAACTTTAAATACGTTTCATTTTGTTTAAAAAATCATTGAAGTCAAACTTCACTGATTTGCAGTGGTTTTGCTAAATCCGGACGGATTTCGTCCGTCGCTGAAATCATTGATTGTTTACTGGAAATCATTTAATTTTGGTGGGTTTACATTGAGAGAGCAAGAAATTGTTTTTCCACCACTACTTGTCCAGTAAAATGTTCTCTAATTTTACAGCCCTTGCCTTTTGTACCAGCGTCTTTGCTCTCGTTCGGAAAATACGCGAAAATGCTCACCAGAGTGCAAAATGAGAGTGCTCAAGTTTTTCAAAAAAAAAATTTTTTGCCTCTGTTCCGGGGAAGAAAATGTGTCAATGGTGTAATTTGGGGGACCCTAATTACGCAGGAAGGTTTTTCAGTGCAGTGGAAAGTGGGAGGATTTTCCAGCTTGGAAAATGTTGAACTTGGAAAATTTTGGAAAATAGTACCTTTACGTTCATTTATGCATACTTTCCGAAAAATAGATCATTCAATTATTCATTCCTGTTACATAAATTCGGAAAATTAAAGTTCTCAGAATTTGAATTTTATCGAATTTGAGAATGTTTACTTTAGGAAATTTAGGAATCAGAATATCAATTGATTTTGAATGATATTTTTCGTATTTTTTTATAGTATTTTGTTTATTTGTATCACTTGGAACTTTTTCGCTTGAACATTCACGAACTAATTACACTCGTGACACAGTTTCAGCGTCTAAAAGTTCGTTTCGGTTTCTGGCTTCGAGATTTATTGTGAATGCTTGTATTATCGCATGAATGCACTGTGTTCGAGAGATAAATGCAAAGCAAACTGCAGGAATAATTAAACCGTTAATACATGTTTTTTCGCGGCTTCGATGAGTTATGTGGAACTTGTGCTACGCGTGTATAACTGTTCATAAAACCTTGTTTCATGGTTTCTTTAGCTTCATTTTTCTGCATAATATGTATATGGTGTTCGGTTTATTGATACAATTTCGCTTTTTACGCGATTTTAATGGTTTTACCGTTTATTGAGGGTCATCAAATTTTTATGGAAACGTAGAAGTTGTAATGAAATACGGAATAATGTACTTCTTTATGAATTTAGGGATATTTATATGTATTTGGTAGAATCATCGGAAATTTGACACTTGTACAAAATTATTTATTATTTGATTTTTTTTAGGTTGATATATATAATTTGGTTCTACCGTTGATGAAACATCAATACAATTTTTTAGAAATATAGAAATTGCACTGAAATCCGAAAAGATATACTTTTTTTCATCAATTTAGATATAATCGAATCTATATTATAATAGAAATTCATTCATAGTTTCTTCGTTTTTTGATGTTGATTTTGCTGACTTCTCTAGGTGATTCATTATCGTGCTGAATGATTTTGCGAATTTCACTGATTCCGTCGTTAATTTCACTGATTTCACCGTCATTTTCACTAATTTTCCAATTATTCATAATCTCACGTATTAAATCAGTGTAAATTTCACTGACTAGTAGAGCGCCATTGATTTCATGAAAATGTTCCAATATGTTGTTCAAAATTATTTGATTATCCATTTGTTTTTTTTCCCCGCGATTGTAATATGGTTTTACCGTTTATGAAACATCAGTAAATTTGTTAGAAAATGTAGTGATTGTACTGAAATCCGGAGAAATCTTTTTTTTTTATAAATTTTCAGATGACTCAGTCCATACTATTTTTCGTAGTCGAAATTAATTTCTTTTTCTTCGTTTTTCGATGTTAATTTTGCTGACTTCTGTCGATGATTTATTATTGTGCTGAATGATTTTTGCCTATTTCACTGATTCCACCGTCAGTTCAACTAATTTTCCAATTATTCATGACCTCACGGATTCTATCAGTGAAAATTGCACTGATTTAGATTAAGAGAACGTGGTTTATTTCATTCGAATATTCTGAAATTCACAATACCTCATGAAAGCAAGTTACGTTATTCCATAATATATTTGCACTGCGTGCATCCATCATTTCGAGATTTCACGATGAAAAACAGTGTATTTCGAAATTACGGACGTTGAGGTAGGGAAATAGCGTACTGCAAAAATTGTAGAATCGTGGGCAACGAGATGTCAGCGATGTGTTTGCGCCATCCATCATACAGTCACGCGACTCGTATTGCCCCCCATAACTTCGTGCCCAAAGACACGAAACCAAAGCTAGGCTTCGCGATTCTATGAATAATTCATACGTGTATTCCCTTTCAACTCTTCCGGAAGAATGTCAACGACTCTATTAGTGCATTTTGGACGATACTATTTGATTTTCGAGTTAAAATTTGGTGTCATGTTGAAGTTTAGAGCATTTTCGGAGTTGTGAAGTTGTGTAGTTCTGGTATTTTGGAAGCTTTGGGAATTTCGGGAGTTTTTTAATTTTCAAGAATACCGGGGTTCTGAAGTTTTCAAAGTTTCGGGAATTTGTGAGTTTTCAAAGTTTTGAAATTTCGAAGTTTTGGAGGATGTTTAAGTTCGGGATGTAGTAAGTGTTGAAATTTTGGAAGTTCTGGAAAATTTCGAAAGTTTTGGAGAATTTTAAACTTTTGAAATCTAGAAGATTGGAAAATTTCGGCTTTCGGAGTTTCGACAAATTTGTTGAACAAATAATGTTGAAATTTCGAGGCATTTTGAAATTTTACAGTTTTCAAGTTTCGGAGTTCACGAACTTCTGGAACTGTAAAGAATAATGTAGTTCTGAAGTTTTTAAGTTAGAAAGATTTGGAATTTTGAAATTTTCGAAAACGTCAGTGATGGAGTTTTGAAAAATGTCTAAGTTCGGAAGTTGTGAAGTTTTGGAATTTTTGAAGTTCTAGAATGATTCACAGGTTTCGAAGAATTTTGAAGTTTAGAGGCCTGAAAGTTTCAAAATTTTGGAACTTCAAAATTTTGACAAATTAGCATGAATATTAAAGTTCAAAAACATTTTGGAGTTTCGAAGTTGTAGAGTTTCAGAATTTTGAAATTTTCGGATTTGTGAAGGATTATAAAATTTTGGAGTTTTGGAGTTTCAAATAATTTTCGGATTTGTGAAGGATTATAAAATTTTGGAGTTTTGGAGTTTCAAATATTTTGAAAATTTCAGAGAATTTTGAAGATTGAAAGGTGTCAAATTTTGTAAATTTTGACAGTTTTAAATACTTTTCAAATTCTCAGAAGCCTAGAATTTTTATGAGTTAAAGGATTCCGGAATTTCAACGAATTTCAAAAAATTTTTGAATTTGGGCGCATTTAGAAGTTCAACATTCTGTGAAATTTCGGAGTTTCGTAAATTCCAGAACTGTTTCGAAAATCTGAAGTTTCAGAAATTTCGAAAATTTAGGAATTTCGAAGTTTTTGAGAACATCAGAAAATTATGAAGTTTCA
>JAPYZK010002187.1:0-18814 GCA_030522785.1 Platygaster equestris | reverse complement strand
ACTCGAACCCGTCTCCTTCCGCTTCAGTGGCCTCAGCCGACCAATCGCCGCGCAGTACCGCTTAGCAATTAGATCGCTTGACCACCGAAGCGGCTAACTTTTGGAGTATTTTTCAGAAGTTCAATAAATTTTTTATACCTTATCAATTTCTCTCTTTTTTTATAATCTAATAAATTTCATTCATTTAAGCAAATTTGGTACTTTTTCATTCAATTCAGGTATTGCTTGGCTTTTCTGGGAAATTTTCTTGAATTTAGAATTCCACAAACCGTCACAAATTTATTGTGTCGAAACTACAAAATTTATTTCTTATATTATATTATTAAATATCATTTACAAAGCCGTTTTATGACTGCTAATCCCAATGGGAATAGCTTGCAATTCAGTCCTCATACACAAAAATTCCCCGAGAACACACATAGTGCTCACGGAAATGATGTTAAGACACCACCAACTAAAAGTTGTAGGGAAAGTACCATTGTAGGCCCAGCAACAAAGTAAATGTATCAAATGTGCAGTGCATGCAAAATCCATACATTGCTTCGTTCTCTGCACAAGCCACCAAAGAGCTAAACCTCCGATCAATGAATTTATCACAAAAACTGTTATCACCAAATGTCCACCAAAATTTCGCACATGGATTTCTTTATACTGAAAAGCATAATCAAGGGATTTTGTGGTGCCGAGAACAAATGTTATCATCAAGATCCAGATTCCCAGGGAGAAATACATGACGCTTTGAACAGCAGTGATTTGCGAAATTATTAAGAATGGATCCCATGTTGTTTTTCGAAACTGTCCCGAAATTCCGTTCATGTTGGTCAATGTTTATGAACGAAGTTGCATTATTTTTGTTTGATGGATTGGGGATCTGTGGAAAAAATATTAAATTAGTGAATTTTTATTAGTGAGCGATGTGACGTCAATATTAATGTCTTTAGATTTTGTTTACTTGTTCTTAAAATTTTTTAATTTTTGTAAACAAGAATCTAGCAACAGTTTTTGGAGCTTCAAGACTTGTTAATGACGTCAAAAAATTCGAAGTTTCAGACTGGAATATTAAATGTTGACGTTTCGATGTATTTTTTTAACTGTCGAGCAACTACACTTTTCGGTTTTATCTGTTTACGCCAAAAAATAAAAAACAGAGGAAAGGATATGAGAATTGTTCATAATTAATGAAAAAAAGCCTAAAATAAGAGTCGACGTATTTTTTTTAAGTTAGTGCTTACGTTTCGATCAACACGAAATAATTTAATTATGACGTCCGGTTTATATAAGTCTTCCTCGTTCGAGAAGGCATTTTCAACACATTGAAACTAATTCCGAGACATTCCTTTGGATTTTTTCATTTAATTATTTTTAATTAAGCAACAATTATGACAATAACTTTGAGGTTATGTTTTGACATCAAAGCATGTCGGTAAGACAGTTTGTTGTCTTACCGAACTCTCAATCTCAAGTTTAAATTCAAATTTCCACGCCTTTTTCAGTATTCGCAAAATGAATAACCGATTTGTAATGAAAAACAATTGTTGCCAATATTTATTCAATCCACTTACGTGTAAAGATACATAAATAAAAATGTTCTCTGTACAAATCTGTATTATAATGTTGCTGGTAAATTTTTCGTAAATACATCACCACTCCTCAGAGCAAATGTTTGCGTTATTTCTCAATTTGTAAATGCAAAGAGCGATATGGACGCAAATTTTCGTAAATATCCAAAAGTTCAAAAACAATCACGGTTTCTCTGCTTTGCGCAGCTGCTGCTCGTATAAATAACACGGTTTATGTACATAAAAACGCCGAAACTCGCGTTACGCTCCACCGAATGAATGATTGTGCGAGCAATGAGCTGTAAATTGAAACCACTGACTTTCGCCACTTTCCCTCAAAATCAGTCTTGTTCACACAATTCGTCATTATTCGTGCTGTTTCTTTTTTACGAGTTCCACGAGCTGGCGATATCTCAATTGGCATTCCTCCTGTTGGCAAACGATTCGAAAATTAACATCATTTGAAAATTCTCAATCAATTTATTGAACTTCCAAAAAAATGTTTTCGAGCAAATTATTCATGACGATTAACACTACAAAATAATGAAAAATAAGTCAGTTAAGTAACTTCAAATACCGATTACATTTTTTGAAAACCATTTGATCTCCAAAATTTTTGTCGCGACAGTAAAAAAAATATTTACTTTGGTTTTTCCCTCGATGCATTTGGCGATTTTTTCCCACCTGTCAGCGGAAGATCCTTTAGGATGTTTGGCAAGCGCAATTTCGAAAGCTTTTTGTTCGCTCTGGCTCCACTCAGACGTATCCGACTCGACTTGGGCCGCCCGCGTTTTCACTTTCTTCGGAAGCTCATCCTCAGGAGAAAGCTCCTGCTCCTCCGCGTTCTGCCCTGGCTTCAGGCCCTCGTCCTTGATCTTCTTCGCCATGTACGTGACCTCGGTAGTCGTCCTGTGCATGGCTTCGGCTATTTTTTCCCACCGATCGGGGCTACCACCGGGGTACTTTTTAACCAGCTTTATCAACTCCAACAGGTCGTCGTCGGTCCAAAGGCCACCGCTGACGACAGGTTTTTCGGGCTCGACGTGATTCGTTGAGTTGGACTTGGCATTGCTTTTCAAGGAAGCAGCTTCGTTCCTCAACTCCTGGGGAGTGAAGGCTTGTCGTCTTCTCCTGGGACCACGAGGAACTGGTTCTGGTTCTGGAATCTCTTCTTGGGCTCTGAAACAAAATTTTTATATGAGTCTTTGAGAAGTTTTTCAATGATCGTAAAAATTATTTTCAAATTTGATATATTTTTGTACTCCGATCAACAGTCGGAGGCTTAATACTCACAATGCTTCTTCCTCCTCTAATTTCTTCTGTTTTTTTCTTTCTTCGATGACATGTTTTATGTATCGAATCATAGAAGGAATTCCAACGATCGAGGAAACGGTCCATCTCGGTAATTGAAATGGCAGCGTATTCCATATGCTAGGCGGTGGAATTTTTTCCAAAATGTCTGCCAAATTTGGCACTTCCATTTTTGTTTTCTTACTTTTCTTCGCAAGTTTCTGCAATTTACTTCCTAGGACTTGTTGCTGCAAGTGTAAAACTGTTGAATAAATTTTGGTTTTCCTACATAATGGATATTTTTTGTAAAACTTGACAAAGCGATTTTTGTAAAAAATTATATACAGATTTTTGTAGTTTGTTTGAAAACTAGTTCATAGTAGAATTATTATGAAATAGTTTTTCTTGATTTCAACTCGTCTATTTTTTGTACATCAATTTGGAGTATTTTCCACTTTCGTAAAGTTTTACTGCTTCGGGCTTATAATTGATTATTTACATAAGTGTATCTTTTCTCCAGGTACGCGGCCCAAGAACACAGGTACTGGCCGATTGTTACCAAAACGAACAAAACTATGGCGATTTCCCAGAGTCCCATTTTACGAACGTAACGGTAGTAATAAACTCCCGATCGCCAATTCGGCAGACCATTGACGAGGACTTCATTATAGTGTTTTCTCTTGTTCGGGTCTTTTAGAACGTCGTAAACTGCAACTAACTGTAGGAAAAATGTTTTGTTTTTTGATGTCGCAGTTTTTTTTTATAGACAAGTCTACAACAAAATTTCAGTTATTATTAGTCGAGTTGAATGATTTTAGTGTCGGGAATTTCGTAAACTATGAAAATACTTCCAATTTTTAAAAACCTTGTGGATTTTCGAAAATATAAAAAATCATACATTATTTCAAATCAGTTTATCAATTCATTATTGATTCATCAAATGTTCACATCTTTTAGGGAATTTTTGAAATATTATTACAAGTCTCAAGAAAAATCCAAAAAACTGTTGGAGGACGAAATTCTTCAAAATTCATTAAAAAATTTTGAATTTTTCAAACACTGTAAAAAATATGTAGACAAACAAAAAAAAAAAAAAAAAAACAAACACACCCCCCCCCCCCCCCCCCCCTCAGGTGAAGAATACAAAATATTAATATTTCAACATTTTTAACAAAACGAAAAAAATTCAAAAAAATACTTATTTTCCAATTTTTGAAAAATTCCCCATAACTTGAACTTTAAAATAATATCAAATTAACAATAGAAAATTTTTTATTGCGAAAAAATTTTCAAATTGTGAACACGAACGAAAAATAAAAAAATCTTTCTGATTTTGTCTAATTTTTTGTACATACACTATTGATAAAATTTATTCGAATATTTTTCCAATAATATCGTAAAAATAAAATATCGTCACTTACATTCCTAAACTGAATTTCGGCATCAGGAGCATCACTTTTGTCAGGGTGCAGTTGCAAAGACAATTTCCTGAACGCTCTTTTTATATCCGAAGCATTCGCATTCTGAAAAATAAAAAAACGAAATCAGCACCAAAAACTCGCAGATCCAAAATGTAGCTGGGTAGAATTTCGCAACATATGCTTCGAAAATCAACAACAGAATTCAAACAAGAAAAAAACAAAAAATAACGCAAAGTCAAGGAGTCAAAAAAATGCGAAAGAAAAATCAACGAACCGGGGGAACTCCCATGAGTTGGTAAAAGTTTTGGTTGACTTCCTCGACGACGTCGAAAACCTCGAGTTCGTCGTCTTCCCATGCCGCGGCCTTTGATAAATACAAAATAACAACAAAAAGCGCGGAAACTTTCATTTTGGCCCCAAAAGACCGTTGGGAAATATTTCGAAAAAGTTAATTTTTGCAATTTCTCGTGACGTTACGTGGTTGGTGTTAAACTTTTTGCCAATTGTTCGTTCGAGGACTGCATGGTACGTACAACTTTGCGTCCTGTCAAATTGTAATTGTCAACGTCAGTTGACGTCAGTCATGAGTCAACTGCCATGCAACATTTTTTTTCTTCGAGTGGTCACCCTGCTGCACAGCGCGCACGCGCGCGCGCTTTAAATAACGGTAAATTTGAAAGATTATGAACTGTTCTGAACTGTATGTCAGTTACAGACAAGCTTGTATGTAAGAGGTTCAACAAATTTTTATATTTCAAAAGATGGAAACAAGCTTACGTGACGTGCTGCCACTGTATAACTATAAATAATACATAACAACTAACAACTAAAAATTAACTTTTTGAACAGTTCTCGGATTTATGACGGCCATCATATTATCTTGCACGCATTTTTCACCAATAGTACATTGTTGTTCAAACTGGCATTATTGTGAAGAATTAGTTAGAGTGAAGAAAAACTTATTTCGTACAACACTCTCCTCCACCTTCCCCAATCACGTTGACCATTTTCTCAACTAGTTGATTTTTGGAAAAAAAGAGACACATTTAAAGATGCAAAATCGTATATTTGCGTGCTCTTACTGGTTTTCATATAAACTGGCTTTCTCTGCGTATCATAACAAATGCTTCCGCTCGGAATAAAAATTCAAACATGTCGACATAATATCCCTAATTCATCGGTATCAAAGCAGTAGTTTACAGTCACGCGATTAAATGTACAAAAAAATCGAAGCGCGGTCTCGTAGGACTATTCAACACTGCAACGTACACGTAAAAAATATGTCATTTCCTAAAATGCTTGACGTTTGATACACAAACGCGAAAAAAACTGTGATGCGAAACTTTTCAATCAAAATTCTTCACCCTTCCTAATCGACGATCGTAAAATATTCCAACGCGTGATTTACTTTTCGTGGTAAAAAAATACGCAGGTTCAGTCCCTGTAATTTATAATCATCGTCAGTGAAAAATTGGCAAAACTTTTACGATCGTCTGGGTAAATCTTTCATTTTTCCGAAAATTTGCAAGTGTAAAAATATCGGTTCCTAGATTTGACTCAAGTTTTGATGCTCGGAATTTACGCAGTAGACGAGTAATTATTTTTGTTTCTTTTCTGACATACGTTATATGTATCTTTGTATAAACATTTCAGCGATAATATAAAAAAATTGTAGCAACAAGCGGACAATGTGCTTTGGTTACGAAAACAGTCGTCGAGGATTGGACGAAAATCTCAAGGAACGCCATATCCTTCTCTCCAAGAATCCCATAATTACTTTTTTGGAAGAACTTTCGCGGTCTTCCGCCTCAAAACACAAAATAAAAGGAAAGAAAACTCAATATCAATTAGAATCTGAAAAAAAAAAACACGAAATTATATGCGAAAAACGCGATCTTGATAAATGCTTGACGGAAATTTTCGGTCGCACTCGAAATACTGACGTAAAACAGAAAACTGATCCCCCAGTGAAAAACTTGCTGCAAGTACTTTCAGCTTGCATTCCCACTACCTCGAAAAATTCTCTTTAAATAAACAAAGTAAATTAAAAAAAGAAAAAATTCAACAAGTCGCTGTCGTGAATAATAATCTAAAAAAGCTGTCGACGCGACGAGGGTAATTATACTGCAATTCCGAAAAATATGTAAATTTCAGAAATTCTGACGAACATTTTTAATGTTACTATTATTTCTGCATTTTTTGAGTTGTAATTCTTAGAATTCGAAAATTCTTGTATCACTGAGATTGTTCCAAGAAATTATAAAAATTGTGGAAATTTTTTATCAGAATCAGAAAATTATAAAATCCTAGACAGTTATCTAAAATTTCAAGAAATACAAAAATTCCAAAATTGATGAAACTCGTACATTCCCGACATACCAAAAATATTCCGAATTTTCCCGGATCCTTTGAAACTCCTAGAAACTTCAATGTGAAAATAATACAACCTCTTATAATTTTACAATGAATTTTGTTCGAAATCACGTTCCCAATTGCTAAACTTGGTGGTAATAACTACAAGTAGCATAAAACAAGAAGCATAAAACAAGCTTTGGAGACTAGAGTGATTGATTGTTTTGTTGGGCGACGTGGATTTGGAGGAAGCAGTACAGGATACCGGCTTGGGCCATGACGTCGACGGTTCCGGCCGCCAGGGGGTCCTTGTTTTTGGCGTCCGAGCGATTCGCGATCCCGGGTCGCAACAGCGTGGGCCCGAAAACCGTCGCCACGTTGTGCATCGACATTTTGTTGTGCGCCTCGTGCTTGTTGACCCGGACCAAGTGAGCCAAAAGGAAATCGATCACGGCCTTGTTTACTTGGGGAAGGCTCTCGTAAACCTTGACGAGCTCGACGCCTCGCGACGTTTCACCGCCGCTTTGAAAGGCCTCCAGGAAGGCGGGGTAGAGGGCGTCTGTGAAAAGGGCTTCGGGCATTTCGCGCAGGTACAGTTTCAGTACTCCGCTCACCGAATGCACGTCGACCTAGAATTAAAAAAAATGATATAATTAATTCTATTAATGTTAGGTTTAGTTTCGAATCGTGTCGAGTCTGTGTACTGAATTTGGGAATTCATATCAAATTTCATTATTATTTCAATATAAAGTTAAAAATCTGTTTTTTAAAAAATTTTGAAATTTCCCGAGGAAAATTATGGAAACCTGGAATTTGCAGGAAATTTTGTTGTAGCTCAGGAAAATGACGTGAAACTGGATTTTTACGAAAGTTTGTTATACATCCAGAAAAATAAACCCGAGAAAATTATGGAACTCACGAAATGTATAAAATCAGAAAATCGGAATTAAAATGTTAAATTAATTCGATTAGAAATTTTCGATTGGATTCGTCGTTCGGATTTTTGGATTCGTCAAATATTTTCAACCCCTCGAAATTTGAAAAGATTTTCGAAAATCTTGAATTCCCATCATTTATGAAACTCTAAGCAAAATATGTGGAATTTAAAAAATTTTTAAACTTTTTAGAATACTCCTGAAAATACGAAATGTTCTCATAACCATTAAAATCTTCGAAAATTTTAAGAATTCTCAAAATTTCACGTCATGTGTAAAATACGTGAAATTTTCGGGGAAAATACGTGAAATTTCCGGGGAAAAATTGAAATTTCTTCCACATCACAATTATCAGAAATTTAAAAATTCCTCAAATCAATCAAAATTTTCGAAACTTTTAGAAATTTCTGAATCATCATTTTTAAATCTCGAATCTTAACAAAAAAAAAAACATTTTGTGAATGTCCAAATTTTTAAAAATCATTAAGACTTCCCGGAAATGATCCGAATTTTGGAAATTCTTCAAATGTTGAACCGTGTCAAACATTCGAGAAATTCGAACAAATTTAAACATTTTTGGATTTCTTCAAATTACCGACATTTCGTAAATATCCGAATATTCGATCAGACAATCGAAGCTCTTAATCTCACAATATGAGTCATAACAAAAAAGAAAAAATTTGAGTTTCCAAATTCGTAATTCAAAAAATCCACCCTTGATGATATAATTTTCAAATTGCGTAAAATCCACCCTATTTCACTCACTTCTTTGAGCAACTGCTCAGCTTCGTAAGCATTACTTTCAAAAGATTTCCTAAGTTTGGCAATATCCGAAGCAGAACCTGATACCCGGTACAGTCCGATTTCGCCCATCCCACGTCTCTCCACTTCTCGCACGCAAGCCGTTATTATGAACGGAATGTCCCGCTTTTCTCTCCTACAAAACGAAAAAATCATTAAAACCAATCCCATTCTGAGCCGACATAGCGAACAGTAAAAAAAGAATCAAGGGACACAAACTTGCAGACTTGCTGGATTTTCGCGCCAAAAAGACCTTGAGGTTTCGCCGAAGGCACTCGTCGAAGCGTAACCTCACTTGGTACGAACTTGAGGGCTACGTCTAACGTCACCGGACCCAAATTGAGCGCTCTTTCGACTTGGTCTCCGAGTAACCAAGATTGGCTCAATCTCTGCGTGCATTTTCCGCGTAGAACCGATTTCGATCCACATTCTTCGTACAAAAGGATTCGTACGTTTTGACTCCCTTCGAGTTCCACGACAAAAGTTTCACCTGATGATAATATAATAAGCATAATAAAACACACAGCACCGAATAAATAAGGAAAAAAAAATTTTTTAATTTGGATAATACAAAAAATTAAATTAAAAATACAATTTATTATTATAAAATTTTTTATAAAAATAAAAACAAAATTCGTACTCCAAGTAGGTGCTTGACCTCGAACGACGCGACTTTTTGCTCTTTTGAAATAATGCCCGTAACTGTCGATTTCAACAACGATGTAAACATTTTCCGGCCTGTCCAATCCTGGCGGCGTGAGGCCCAACAGAGTCAAATGCAAATCTCCGAGCAATAAACTTTCGTCCCCTCCGGATCTTAACAAGTAACTGCCCATATCGGTCTGAAGGAAATTTCTACACGCGGTGACCCAGGCTTGGAGCTCGTACATGGACAATGGAAGAGGTCCCGGTGGTTGGCCGCCCTAAATTAAAAGCAAATTGTGATCAATCGATTACAGAACTGTTAACAAATATCGATACTTAAAAAAAGTATTACAATGTTATTAGTGAAATTTCCAATTATTATCACAATTCATTAAACCTACGTAGAAATTTCACAATTTCGAAAAAAAAAATATTCAAACTGGTCATCTCTTCTCTACCTGCTGTAAAGCTTCAACAGCTTCGATCCACTGCGACCTTTCAAACTCGCTCGATAGGAAAAATGTGTAGGAATTTTGAACACGTTGCTGGTTTCTTTGGGCGATGCGCAAAATGAGATTGGGCGAAGCCAGGACTAGTTGTGCTTCCAATTCCGCGAGTTTTTTGCGTTGTTTCTCAGACCCTCTCCCCCCTAATCGAATTCTTTTGGATTCGTCGTTTCTTTCGTCCCAAAGTATTTGGTCCCTCATCGTGCATGCTTGCGATCTGTCAGAGAAAATACAAAATATTCACCAATTTTACTACATATCACAATTTTCCGTCGTTCTTGTTTTCGGAAAAATCGTAAACCCAAAATATGACGAACTTTGGTTTGCTTCACCTTAAAGCTACGACATTCGCAGGACTCGTTTCTCGAGGTTCGATGCCGTCTTCCGTTACCACTGCTTCGGCCACGGGTATGAACCACTTCAATTCAAAAGAATATTTTTCCCTCGCGGAAGCCTTGTACTTGGCGCAAGCGATTACGTCATTGAAAAGAAAGAGGTGCCTCAATTTTCTGTGCCCATCCGACAATTCGACCACAAAAGAATTTTTCACGAGCCTTCTTTGAGCTCGGTCGTGGCTCTGGAAAACAACATGCACGAGATATTTTAAACAAATGAACGTTAGATTGTGAAACTTACGTACCGGGAACATGGATTTTGTTTGAATAATGTTGAATTCGTCGAGAAATTTGCGAGTCATCGTCAACGCCTCGGAAAGTGGAGCGTGATCAGAATGATTTGCTGGTGTGTGTTTGAGTAGATCCTAGAAAAAGAAAGTTTTGAATTAAAAATGATACAATTCAAAATTCCAAACGACTAATTTTTGATTCACGCTGATGAACAATTTTGTGATTAAATTTTTTTCGATTTCCAATTGATCGAGTCACGTAATTTTTCAACTTGTTTTCGAAATACGAAATTTTGGCCAAAACAAGTTCAAAGAATTCGTAAATATTACAAAGAATTTATAAACGATGTCAATTGCGCACTAACGTGTAAAACAAGGGCGTTTTTCTGCACTCGGGCAACTGGTTTGTGCAAAAGGTCTTCAAGGGAAAGTCCAGGTCCTTTTGGAAAACCTCCAAGTCGGATGTCTCGCGTAATTTTTCCAAATTGCGCAGACTGGGAGCAACATCTGCGCACCGTATCCGTAGCTCGAGCGTAATTATGCAAAAATGCGCCGTAATGTTTAATATTGCCCGCCATTATCTGAAAAACCAACAATTACGAAATTTCACGAAATTTAGTCCAGTTCCGTTGATTTCGTCACAAGTGTCAAAAACATTGACATTCCACTTCCTTACTCATTTTTTTTCTCAGAATTCGGAAATACTCACACAACTGATGCAAAAAGCTAAATTTTTTTTTTTTTACAAATTTACTGACTATAATAAATTCTAATTTCATTAAAAAAATTATTGACTCCGAATTTTTACATAACAAGATTTGTATATCAAATTTCCAAATTTGTATCGATCACTTTCGAGTGCGAATTACAAAAATTCTTTTCTTCCTAAGACAAACCTTAAATTCTTCTCCAATTGTTGTTTTGCTGTCCCACTTTTCGAGTTTTTTGCCCAAGGCTTCCATGAATTCTTGATGACACATGTGCAATTGAGGAATTTTGAAGAACATCGTGCCAAATTCTTCCTCAGAAATGACTGGTTGCGATGTTGTCAACGTTGCTCGGATGGCTTTCATGTACTGAAAAGGAAAACTTGAATACTCAAGAAGAAAGCAATTTTCCTACGCAATTCTGACATTTTTTCGGCACCGATACCGACATAACGCGGAATCTCGACAAGATTTTTAAAAGTTACCTGAATCATGACGTTGAGACATTCCACGTAAATTTTCTCGCTCTCTACCACCGAAGCCACTATACACTTGATCATTGATGATCTGTCATCTTCTTGTTGATGACTTTTGTCGTCCTGCTGTCTTCGCGGCGTCGTCGGCGTTGGCGACTCTAAACTTCCCTCGCTCAAACTCAAGGGCTCTGCGTCGCTACTTCCTGTTTCGTTATCCGTGCTCAAGGTGCGCAGAAGAATTCCCGGCACGGCATTCGCCGCTTCCTCGTCTTCGCTGTCCATTGCTGCTCTGTGTCTGCCATGGAAATTTCTTATCATCGCACATGATCAAATTATAATTACGTGATTCACGGAATTTTCTACATTTCAGAGCTTCAATGGTTATTTTTCAGAGCAAAATATTTTTGGACAAAAATATTTACCTACACGAATTTTGTAGAGGTATAATTTTTTGAAGGAAAATTTCTTGAAAAAGTTTGAAAACTTCCGGAATTCGTAAAAATATTGATTGAACGTTTTAAATTAAAATATGTCATTGCCCTAGTAATTGTTGATGTTGTTAAGACTGATACAAATTTCATCATTTGAAGCACTTAAAAATTAATTAACAACACAATTAATCAACAACGTACTGAATGAAATAATCAATGTTAACATAGTTGCTCTGATTTCCTGGAGAGTCCGGAAGCGAAGGTGGCCTCCTGGAGGAGACTTTTTTCACACTACTGCCAGCTGGGGAAACCCTGGAGTCGATGTAAACATATTCTCCAGTTTGATCCAGAGCAACCGAATCGTAATAAGGTTCTTCTTCAGAAGCTTCGGCGTCGCCGTCTTCCGCGTCATCAGTCGTGGCTTTTCCGCAATCTTCAACAAATAAGAACTAATAAAAATCTTCATTAAGATATTTAAACAAAAAGAAGACCATACAAAATTTCCACACAAACCTTTTCTATTCAAGATAATTATCTACTAATTAAATTATAAATCTCAATAAAAATCATGTACATAAATCTACATACAACATCGCTTATATGAACTTATCAAATGAAATTATAATATTACAGAGTTGAAAAACGTCCGAAAACACTGTAAAATACAAATCTGATGAAAAAGCACCTTTTTCATCTTCCTCTTTCATGGAATCATCATGGTGGGCGTCCTTCTTTTTCGAGTTCCCAACTTGTATGACGGTGACGTAGTTGCTAGGAACATCGGGATCACTGTTCCTGCGCAGCGACTCGGGCGCTTTGTCAGGGCTGAGAGGGATCTCGCTTTTTGGTCTCTTGTTCCAACTCAGCGTCGAGCTCAACTCAGCGAGGCATTTGTTCTGTAATCTACTTATATCTTGTTTAACGGGGATGGGAACGGGGGCTGTGGCAGATTTCTCGGGATCTTGTTTTGAAGACTGTTTCGACGACTCCGCGTCCGAGTGATTTTCACAGCGACTTGAATCTACCCTGCCACTGCAAGATTTGCCTTCGCAGGACGAGTTGCTATTGGCCAGTTTGTGCTTCTCCACGTCGGCTAATAGTCGCTCCAAGTATTCCACGTAGAATTCTTCCATCTTGACTTGCTCTTTCAAGGCGGCGACCTTAGGAAAAAATTGTGGAATGAGTAAATTACATGCGAACTACAAAATTTGCGAGTTTGAATTAAAATTCAATGAAAATTTGAAAACAAAATGTTTAAAAGTTAAATATTGAAGCTTGAATTCAATAACTTCAATGGAAGAGTTGAAATATTTCCGAGTGTTGTTAAAATAATTTTTTATAACAATCAAATTTTCCAAACAATTTTCGAAATAATTGGATATTTAAAAAAATATTTGAATAATGCAAATCCGATTGCCAAATTTTCATTTCTATCATTTCTTATACGATCGAAAATTATTCATAATTCTTCAAAATTCGCTAAAATAATGAAAATGCCTTGAAATTCTGAACAATTTTAAGAACTTTCAAAAAAATTTTTCGGATTATTACATAATGAATTCATTTTCAAGCAAAAATTCCATCCACCGTTCGAAAAAATTGCAAATGCATAAAAATTCCAAGCGCTCCTCCCTGAAATCGCGCGAGAATGTCGCAATCAACTTTCTCCGCAAGCAGCCGACAATTGGCCGATTAATTAAATACCCGCGTACACGCTGCACTAATCATCATCAACCCACGTAAACGCAGTCAACGCATTCAAATGCATCGCCGTTTCGCAATGACAAATACGAGCCAAGAACCAGCGCATCCTTCTTCCTGTTTGCTGATAACAACGTCCAAACACACTGATACGCGAATTGGTAAACAGAGCAGAAATTGCGCTTAGAAACACTTAGAAATTCGCGGTGCGTGAAGCGCGAACGCGAAAAGAATCAACTTGCCCCAGAGAAAAGATATGCAGAAAAAATGCTCACCTTGTGCTTGTGCTTCACCAGGTTCGCCCGGACATTTTCCTCCCAGGCCACGGGCAAATCGCTGTCCGGGAACCTCTCCACCCAGACGCGCTAATCAACAAATAACCCCCATCAACGACAAACTCGTAGAAACACAGAATAATTGCATAATAAACAATGACTGCGAACCTGGAAATCGAACAACACACTCATTGTCGGAGGATGATTTTCCGCCCCCGCACTTTCCCAAAATCAGACACAGTTCGTTGACGCGGTTTTTCCGGGCGCGCACATGACGATTGTCGCGCGGAATTCGTGTTAAACGAAACAAATATTTTCGGGCGAGAAAAATGTATACATTCGCGGAGCGTCACACGTTAGCTGTCATCTTAATGTTGCCTCCCACCATTATTTCTTGTTGTTTTTTACTCTTGTAGGGTGTGTGTATGTGTGAGATGAGATAAACCGTTTTTGCAACAAGTACCAGATAGGTTGTTTTCAATTGGCTGGTTGTGATTGGCTGTGAATCGTTAGATTTAAATTTTTTGTTTAAAATATGCGTTTATTCGCATTGAAAAATTGAATCTTATTCTTAGATTAGAAAATTCGGATCCGGTTGAATTGAAACCACGTTCAAAGATTAGAAAGTTTAATTTTTCTTTTTTTAGACTGTGGTCCATCTTAGTCGCTCACTCGGCAACACTGTCGCGGCGTTTTCACATCTCGCATCTCGCAATCGCTGATGTAAATACAACCATTTCCCTGTTTTGTAGTACATACGCCAGTCGTTACATACACGGCGCTTCCGAGATAGCTAGATAACTGCTGTTTGTTGTCTTCGCGAAAACGCCGCGGGTCGCTTCCTCCAGCTTCTGCTCCCGCGAAACGTGAAAAATAATCCGACCTCACCCGTTGGGTTCTCGCCTTTCTTCCGAGAGAAAGCCCCGCGAAAATGTGAAGATGGTGCCGCCGCAAAATATACGCGAAAGATGACATTTACGCCGATTTTCGCACCATGAGTGCATGTGCGAATCTCCCCTTCGAGATGACGCGACTTTTCGCGTTCTTCCTCCCCATCATCATCCTTGGAGAGCTTGGGCAAGGTGAGTGCAGAACTTGAAATGAAATTGTTCAGTTTTTGCGAAATCCTTGTTGGATGCAGTTTTGCCGAGTGTTATTGTCTCGCGTGTGCAGCAGGGTGAACGGCTTGATATTGTAGGGATGGTGCGGATTCATGCACAGCAATTTCGCGGTCAAGGAATGTTACGGTGTTGCGGTTTTGCATGCGGATACGAGTTTTTTGACTGAATTGATTTCAGTGGATCTTAATATTTGGGATAGTTTTTCTGTGACAAGAGGAAATGATTTGACAAAAGGGGATAGACAAATCTTTGCGAAAAGTTATCGGAGCTCGATGTTGCGGAGCGAGATAAGGATTAATAATAACGCTTGATTGGGTGCATTGGGTAGGCTGAGACGCTCTCCCTATTTTCTAAATGATTAGTAATTTTTAATTAGGGTACGCTTGTAATAGAGAGTGGAGAGGAAGCGTGTATGTACGCTTTTCGGGACACTGAAAGACACGGGTTTTATCGATTCCGAGACGTTTCCTCGTCTGGAGTATTCCGCTGGAAACGTTTATAATATTTATGGAAAAATTTATTATTGGCATTTCTTGAGTGCTGTGATTTAAATTCGTGTGAGGATCAAATTTGTCGGCAATTTTTAATTTTTTTCTCGGGTTTATAGGTGTTTTTGAGGATTTTTTCGGCATCGCGAAAAATCCTCGATGGTTTTGAAAATTTTTCGATGTCTAAGGGTTTTCATTTATGGGAATTTTTTGGTGTTTTTTAATTTGTGAGCATTTTTGGAAAATTGTTGGCTGTTTTCGGAAATTTATTTTTACGGTTTCGAAGTATTTAAAATTCTAAGTACGAATTCGTGCAACTGTATATAAATTTAGAATAGTCAAATTTTTACTATTTTAATATTTATTATGGTACTAGTAAGCGTTTTTTCACTAGGCGAATTTTTAAAATTTGACTATGAAATCGCGAATTTGATGATTTTGAAATAAGAGAGAAAATTTTTAAGACGTGTGGATTTTACAGTATTTTTTATAGTATGGTGACGATTCTCGTAAATTTGGAAAAATTTTTTACGATATTTTTCTTACTTCGTAAAAATAATATCTTCATTTTACTATTCAAAAATATCAAAAATCAATTTTTTTGCAATTTCCAAATTTTTATTAAATAAGTTAGCTGAAAGTGTAGAATGTAATTTTTTTTCTCCATTTTCGACGGGTGTAAAAAATCTAAAACTGTAGAAAATTTTTTTTTGTTTCATGGAGAATTTTACAGAAATGTCTACAATTTCCCAAAAACTTTAACAGATTTTCAAAAGCTTGAAAAAATTCTAAAACAATTTTTGTTCAACTTTGTTCATCATATTTCAAATAATTTTTTTACACGATACCTAAAAACATTTCAAAAAATCTTTGAAAATTCAAGAGCATTGCTAAAAATTCTCAAAAATGTTTCAAAATTTCCAACACTAAAAATATTACATAAATTCGTGAAATTTCTTCTTGTTCTCGAAACGTATTTAAATTGTACACATTTTCAAAATTTTAAATGCGATCTTTCCAAAAAAGAAACTCGATTCAGAAATTTTCAAAAGCATTCACAATCCTCAAAAAAACCAAAAATTGAAAGTTCCTCGAAAATTTACGAAGTTTTACAAAAATATTCGACTTGCACATTTTTTGAACTACAAAAAGTTTTTTACAAATTCGCTGACATTTTTTTTTCTAATCTGCCAGAAAAACTAAGAAAATGTATCCATTGGGATATGAAAGTTTGTATTTTTTTATTGCGAACAAAAATGGTAAAATTGCGAACGTTCTGCACGTGTAAATTCATACATGTTTGTCGCCCTTAATCGCATTAGCATGTACCTAACGTAAAATCATTTTTGATGCAATAAATTGGCGCGTTTCTAACGGTCCTTGCCCGCGAGAGAGTTAATTTTCCGGAGCGATAACAAGTCGATTTGTACGAGCGTTGGATTAAGCGGTGACACTGATATCGAGTTATCCTTTTCGATTGTGTCACGCGGCGATGTTATCGCTCGGCAAGTGAAACGGCGCCTTCGTAACAATCTGGAAAATCAATCTCATTTATTATTAAAGATTTCAGGAAATTTTATATTTATTTGCAAAAATTCTCCGGAGTGTTTTTTTTTTTTTTCGAGAAATGTTTGCATAATTTATTGTCCTCAAGCTGTTGAATTTTGTAACTATTTTCGAAAACTTAAAAATTTCTGGAGTTCCACAATTTTGAATATCAATCATAGGTAATTTTTTATACACCTCAGTGCAATAAACGGTCCTTTACTGGCCTGCTCGGGCCCGAAAAACCTTTCGGTGTATAAAGTATCGTATGTTCCAAAGGGCAAAAAGTTATTTTGGATAAATAAATAATAACAATAAAAATTTTTGCCCTTTGGAACTTAATATAATATTATTATTTTCGAGATTCGAAAGTAATTAAAAAAATTAATTTACGATAAAAAATCTAGAAAAAATAACGAATTCTCGAGATGGAAAATTTCTTGGATTTCTCGTCGCGTTTTCGAAAATGACCTGAATTTTCAAAAACTACGAAATTTCTTGATATCTAATGTCTTTAAAGAAAATCTTTAGTCCACCACTGTTTCCAAGATTCCCATTTCAAAAAATTTGAAAGGTGAAATGACTCGCTACTTTTCGGGTCGGAAAATAGTTTTTCGAGGACGTGAATTTGTAAATTCATGATTCCGTCGATCGTGATGCCAAGTAAATCGCACGCCAGGGAATTTAGCGCCTTCTGTCAGAGAAGGAAATGTATTAATATGAAAAGGAATTAATATTGATTATGTGAGAGGGAGCGCCACGGAATATTCCCTTTTTCGTGGCCTCAGTTGGAAAGCCACAGTGCGTATGGACTTTTTGAATAAATCGATAGCCTTTGCGGAGCAATTCTTAGCTTGAAAGCTGGACACGCTTTCCGAGTGCGGCAGAGTGTAACTGGCTTCAATTACATGGAAAATTTGTTTAGGCTAATTTTCTAGAGTGCATTCTCTCCCTTTTTTACGAATCAACAATTTGTTCTCTGCAGCTCGGCAAAGTCCTCCACAGTTTGAACAGTCAATGCAACCGAATATAAAAAAAATTATTTATTCATTAGACATTTTTTTCCTATTCTGAAGGCATGTTCGACTCGTTCTATCACAGAGAAGAAGAAAAAGAATATTAATCCCAACCCTCAAGCAAACTTATCCCGGGAGCCTTGATCCGCCGACTCCCAATTTCCCTTGGATTTCAGTTATTTGATCGAAAACCATCAACCATAATTAAATTCTGGGAACGTCGCGAGGGTTCCGCCCAATGACAAGATTTTCTATCATCTTTCATAATCCCAATATGGCTGCTTCACTTGGGGCATATCGATCTTGATTTTTGTATTCCAAGGAAAGGCTTGATAGAGAGAAAAAGTTTTGTGAGGTTCTTTTCACGACAATGTCCTTTTGTTTTCTTACTCCTCGTAATTGCGAAAAAAGAAGAAGAAAAGGGGTGGTGCAGCAGGGGGATAAAAAGACGATAGGTGATCTCGTGGCGCGGCCACAATAGTTGTGGAGGCTCTTCTAGTCTTGTTGTGAGCGCCAACAACAGCCGACAATGCCCGGCGAAATACAATGTGTGCCTGTGCAAAAGCAGCGGGCACGTGTTGGTACATTAGAATGTATAACGTTCGATAGCGAGGCCCTTTGGGATTCCTATTCAGAGGTTTCAGAGCGCGTAGTTCCTTGGGTCTTGAAAGCGGGTCTAGCCTAACCTGCGTCGGGTCCTTTTTGTCGTGCTGGCTTATCGGGGTGGATTTGTTGAATTTATTGGGGGGGGGGGGGGGGGGGGGTTTTTTTATCATGCGGGGGGGGGTTGGGTGAATAATTGGAATCGGAGACATTTCACACCGATTACGTATTGTTTTGAATGAAAACATCACTGTAAATTTTATTTTCTCTATACCAAATTTCTATAAATTTGTATAGGAAGATTGGAATTTTTGAGT
>JAPYZK010002186.1:0-20701 GCA_030522785.1 Platygaster equestris | reverse complement strand
TTTTTTTTTCCAAGTCCTATGATAAATAGGTCGTATTTACGAGAAACTCATTAATCATTTCCACAAGCCTCTTTTTGGGTCAAAAAGGAAAAAAAAAAAGGTTGTTTTTGGGTCGGATTAGCGGAGTTTACTATGCACCTCGAAATCGCACCGTTCGCCGTTAACCCTTACGACGCGCAATAATTATTATCGACCTTATATCGATAATTTTGTATTGCAGGAAAATTTGAAAACGCGCAAATGAGAAAATTCCTTGAGGAAGACTGCGCAAACGGTTGCATGTTTTGTCATGAGTTCGGTTTTATTCAAAAACTGGTTCATTTCGACGTCGTTTGCGGAAAAAAGAAAAAAACAAGTCGTGCTACGCCGCGTAATAGATCATTACTCGGGTGAAGGAAAAGCGCGTGACACGCCTATTTATTATTCGTTTAAAAATGATTGACAAGTCGACGTTAAACACACATTGAATCAAGATGATCAAGATTTAGCGATGCTTTGATTGTGATAACTCGAGTGCTCGGCTGTGCCGTGAGAATTTTCGAGAGAATAAATCGAGAAGTTGCAATGAAGGCCTTTTAAGTGTGTTCGATTATATTGATAATGATTGGATCAGTCACGATGGCTACAAATCAGAGAATGATTTTTTGTGTTACGTTGTTTGAATTTTAATTCATTTTATATTCAACATTACATTTTTTAATTGATTATTTAATAACATATCAATCCTCGTACCTATACAAAATTTTGAAGATTTTGTAAAATATTGGTTCCGAGTCATAACTTTTGAATGTTGAAATTAAACATTTTTTCTGTATTTTTCGTTGTTAAATTTTGATGAAAATGTTATGGCTTCGGAAAATTTGCCCTGAATTTTCTGCGCATACTTATTTAGTTTTTAAAATTAGAATATGGTTTTTTCACAATAATATTAGTAATACAAGTTTCTGAAGTAAATTATCGAAGATCTTACAAACAAATATTGTTCTATTACGATGAAAATGGAGTTGAAAAATTCAAGCAGTTGAAAATCCGAGTGAAAATCCAATGAAAATCTAAGGTTTCATTTCAAAATATGAAATTCTGGAATTGTAAAAAAACATCCAACTTCTACTGAAGAATTATCAATAATATTGAGAATACTACCAAAAAATTGCTCCAATCTTTTCGAATCTCTGGATAAAAATGACGGTCTTTGATAAAAACTTCATTTTTCTGTAATTGAATGGTTTCCACAAATCTAGTTCAGTTTTAATAGTGATCTACTCCAAAACTCCGAGTGAAACCTTTGAAATTAGAAAACCCATAAAGAAATTGCGAAAAAATTATATATAATTATCTTCGCTCTATTAAGGCAAAATTACTGAGCATAATTATCTTCTTAAACGCTAAAATTTTCAAGCTAAATGCTAATGCAGCAAATACAAAAATTACTAGAAAAGAAAAATTTTTTCACAGATCAACCATAAAAAATGTTTTGTTTTGAAAACAATAATCTCAGTCTTGAAAAATATGGACGTAAATTTAAAATAGTATATTACGCACCAAGGGGCAGAAGTTGGACTTTTTGACGAGATCGATGTATTGGTACGAGTGGCCAATACATCGATCGATCGAGTGAAAGTCCAACTTCTGCCCCTTGGTACGAACGATATTTTTTACCACAAGTGTATGTTTTGAGCGTTCTTGTAATACCTGGAGGAGCGGTCCTAAAGTTTCGTTTTTCGAGCGATGCTTGCAATGAGGGAGAAAAAACCTACACTTTTAATCCATAGCGGGCAAAAAACCATACTTTTTTGCCCTAGGGCTTAAAAGTAGATTTTTTGCCTCGCAGCGCAAGCATCGCTCGAAAAACGGAACTTTAGGACCGCTCTGCAGGTATTAAAAGACGCGAAAAACATACACATGTGGTAAAAATAAGTATTTTATATCCAAAGTTTCTTTTCCGAAAGAATTTATTATATATTATCATGGTACAATTTGAAGAAAAAAAAATTTTTCAATGATTAAAAAAACGGCTATTTTTTCGAAATTTCTAGAAAAAAATGTTCGTCGACTTATCTCGATCCCTCAATTTTTCGGAATTCCCCGACACTCCGATATCTCGTAATCTTCGCCGTTAAATTGAAAATCTCAATGATGAAGCGAGCGAAGTACGAGGCTCTTTTGTTCCGAGCCAATCAATAATCACGTAGACAAAAACCGTGGCAGTTCTTAATTGCTTGCGCTTGAACTCGCGAGATTAGATATAAAAGGCTGCTTTGCGTTATCATCGAATATGCATCGTTTCCTCGTCTCAACACATCTTTTTTTTTTCGGAAATTCATGAATCACTCGTGTATCGGAAAGTAAATGGCAAAACTTTTTAATCGCTTCTTTGTTTACGTTTGAGTTTGAAAAAATGCCGGCAGTAAAAGTGGAAAGTTGAGACAAGTTGAGATTTAAGTAGCTCTGTAAAAGGGGCATCGGCTTCGGGGAGCAAGCTATTGTTACAATGCGGGAAGCGAGTACTTTTTCATTCCATGGCCGCGGAATTATAAAAAGATGTGGAGGAATCAAAAAGACGCGATTATAATTTATCGTCTGCATCTCTGGGCCTTATCAGTATGCTCGTTATTTCCGACGCGTGCTTGCTTCTCGAAAAATATTGCTCGTTTCATTTTTTCATAATTTACGTAATTTTTTTCCGAAAAGTTCACTTTTTGGGAGTGAAAATTTTTGTTGGGGGTAGTTTATAGCTCCCTTTTCGCCGAAGTTTTAGGGATTGAAAATACCAGTATAGAATTTGTTCGATAAATAGTCATTTTTAGTTGTCATCGCAGTAGAATAAATCATGAATTATAATAATTTAATCGCTGAATTTAGCGATCGAGAGTAGTTCGCGGTTCGATATATGGGTGGATTTCGGGACCTTTTCAGGAATGCGAAAAATATCATTCGTTATACTGTTGGGAGACAAAAGGCATTTCTGTTTTATAATTTTTGAATTGATGCGATTCATCTTTGAAAATTCCGAAATACCTCATAATCTGAATTTTTGAAGTCTCAAAACGATTTGTCAAAAAATTTTATGATTTTCACTCTGAAATTTTCGTTTTCAACAGTTCGATACCATTCGGACGTTCAGAATTGAAAAAATTGAGAGTTCTTCCGAGTTTCGAATTTGAAAAATTAAAAAACGAATTTTCATGATGAAAATTCAAAATACGAACGTTATAAAATTATACAGTTTGAGTGTGTAAGTACATAAAAGGAAATATTGGGGAAAAAACTAACTTGAATTTGGAAATTTGTAAACAGTGTATAATTCTGAATAATTATCACCGGATTTTCTAACCAGATGGTACAGTAAATAAAATTGAGAAAAATAAAAACTAACATTTCCAGAAAATAATCATCGTGTCTGAACGTGTTAACGTAACTGTCTCAAAAAATGCAATCAACATTTTATTCGTGAATCCTATACAGCATGCATACATAATGAATCAAGAATGCGAGTAATTTCACATTCTACAGTTTAATGAAATTTGCATATTTCGAGTGAAATGTCATTTTCAATTGTCTTTCCTCGTCTACTTTTGATACGTTGAGCTTTGTTTATTAACTTCCAACTTTTATTGCTGTACTGTAGACATTATTTGTTGAGCAGTTGAATTACTTCTAATGTGACTGTGCATAATTTGAAATGCATTTTTTATCACTTATTCAATTGCAATTTTAATTCTTATAATTCAATAATGTTTTGTATTAAATAACATGATAATATATGTTAAAGACGAATAGGATGTGTTTTGGCGCCACTAACACTAATATGAATATAATTTAGGCGAAGTACTCTTACAATGTAATACAATTGGAAATTTTGATTTACAAATTAAAATTACGGAAACGTTTGAATTTGTAATATTCAAGTTTGTAGATTACTGAGTGCAGGTATTAAAATTTTTTAATATCTGAATCAGAAGATTTTTTACCTTCAAATTTCGACTTCAAGTTGAGAAAACTTGTAAATTTTCATAAATTTATATTTTTATTCCAAAATACAGCTGAACGTCGATCGAGTGCTCGGCTCGGGGGTCTTGAGTAAACATTATACTCGATCGAAGCAGCGATAAGACGGGTAAAAACATCATCAGATAGAAACCTCGAGGGACCCAAACCCAAAAATGACAAAGCATTGATGACTTTCCAGGCTTCTGGAATTCGCTCCCTGCTGTGAAACTCAGAGCCTTATCGCTGCCGAGATCTTCACGGTAGCAGAGACTTGAAGAGAGCACTCTATCGAAGTATACTCGATCTACGTTCAGCTGTACGAACTTTCGAGTCAACATTTGAATTCCCCTTTGAGCCAGTTTCGTGATCAATTTGTGACCCTCATCGTTGACCCAATGCAATTGACCATGTTTGCCGTTTTAGATGCGTTTTAGATTCTTTCCACTTCCGGAAAAAAGATTGAAAAGTGAAAAAATCGATTTTTGCACTCAAAACATCGTGAAAAACCGTTATAACCGTTGAAAAGTTAGAAAATTGTCTATTTGAATCGCGAAGTTTTGGAATTTCTGAATTATTGTTTTTCTGAATGTTCAAGTGGTCAAGTTTGCTGATTTATGAAACGCGATAAAAAAATCCCAAATTTGATTTGTTCAGTTTCAGATTTGTAAAATTGCTAAACCAAAACTTGAAATCTTCACGTTTTCTTATTTCTTTATTTTTCAAGCTTACATTTTTTGAATTCTCGAGTACGAATTTTCGAAATTTCTCATTTTCTATATCTCAGAACTTCATTCCTCTAATAATTATATATTGTCGGATGATAAAATCAGGAAGAAACTGATATACATAATTCTGTTTGTTTGCGCCATTCACATACTCATGAAAAAATCTCCGAAGAACGCGAAAAATTACATTTATCAATCCGAAAACTGAACGCGAATACGTAATTTTCTTTCATAATCCGCTAAACGCTGTTCACATGCATAATGTGCAATTACAAAATATTGTCGACGTTAATCGCGAGCTACTCGTTTTACAAAGTTAACAAGTTGTATTGGAGATGCAATTAAAATCCTTTTTAACGAAACCTTCGCACGTAAAGTATGTGCCGCCGCGATTGTGCCCACGTTTTGGCCTTAATGCAACCAATCTGTGTCGAAACAATAGCGTTTTTTTCTATTTTCAACTCCTACAACAAAAAAACGAATTTTATTTCTGGTTGATTTGACAGTCCATGATTATGAATTCATTATATTCCTTATCATTGTCATGAGAAATATCTTCAGAAAATTTCTTATATTGACATGCTTGCTTTGAAAATTTGCCAGATTCCTAAAATTATAAAAATCATTTCGATTTTATTTAAGGAATTTCTGAAATGAAAAATTTAACTATCGTATATATAATTTCGATTTGATTAGTCGAAAATCCCAAAATGCCAAATTTCGAAAGTTCTGAAATTAAAAATGTGAAAGTTCGATGATTCGAAGGTAAAAATACACGAACAGAAAAAAATCAGATCATTTTTTGAAAACGATATCAATTTAGACTTGAAATTTTCAAAAACGATCATAAGTACACGTTCTTCTGGAATCATTGAAGATTTTTATGAAATCCGATCTAGTGATTCATTTTTGTGTTCTGAAAAATGTGATCGGAGGAATTTCGTCGGAAAAAACAGCGACGCTCTAGCTTTATTAGTTGGCGTATAGGTCCGCGGCAAAAGACGCCCGGCGATTGATATTATACCAGTGACTCATAATGATATGATGCGTGCCTGATTCGAATATAATATACACTCGAATAAATAGGATTCATCTGTTTGTGTGACCGTGGTTGTCGGGTTGGGGGTGGGTGGGCTGGCGGGGGGCTGCGGGCGGGTCGATTTCCTTTTCTTCAAATAACTCACTACTGCGTAACAATCACATTTCGCTGGCGTATTTTCGGCCAGTTTCTCTTTATCGGTCATCTCAATAATAAACGAAAGACGTGTGCCGTGCCGCCGCCTATTGTTCGTCAGGAATATATTTTTTCTTCAGGTCGATAAAAGACAAGTGGAAACGATTAGATTAACTGGGGAGTGTATACAATGTTGTATCCTGGAAAATTTGGAGACTGCATTACGCACATTTAGGGTGATTTTTTTCGTGATAAACAAGAATTTGAGATATTTGCGTTTGAGTGACTTCTGAAATTTTTAGAAAAGTATGTTAGAAATACAAAAAAGATTGTAGATATGATGTACTTCGAATGAAATTTCGGTAAACTCACACAGTTTGTGGATTGCGAATTGTTAGTAATTTCTGAAGGTTTCACAAATCTTTCGAAAATAAAATTCTAAAGTTTGATGGTACACAAAAACTCTCATGAATTGTCCAAATTCCTTGAGAATGTTGAAAATTTGTCGAATTATTTACATTTTATGCGCTTCTAGCCTCAAAAGTGGTACTTCAAAGATCTTCTTCGGTTGTAAGCGCATAAAATACAGTATCGCCCAATTCGGGTAAAATTCCGCCTCGGACAGTAACTCACCGTTTCGTTAAGATCAGCATTACCCGAATGTGCGATAATGTACTATTATTCTCAAGTGCACAGCATTGTATAAATCATGAAAATTTGAACCTTTTCTCCGCTGTTTAACTATTACCACAGCTCAATTTCATAAGTGGCTTTGCTGTGGAGAAGTTACATATCAAACAAATTATTTTTCATACCCGTTGATTATACGTTTTTTCTAAGAAAACCGTCGTTCGCGAAACACGAGAAGTTTATACTTCGAGACGGAGAGCTCCGCAATACTTATTCTCGTTGGTTTGTGCTCGTCCCATTATTACAATTAGCGAGTTTGTTCGATGTACGCAATAGCTGCAAATGACGAGTGACATTTTCATGAAAAACTAACCGGGCGTATTTGAGATTGACACCCGCGTCATCGACGTATCTGGATGCTTTATAATCCATGACTTTTAGTTTGCAGAATCAGCTATTACAACAAATGAATCGCGCAAATAGGAAATAAAAATGTTCAAGACTTTGTGTGAAAAAAAAACCTCGAAATGCTGGGGAAATTATGTTCCTCAATTTTGCTATCTCTTCTATAAATCGGTGGAACATGGAATTGTTGGAAATAATGTTATATCACTGTGTTAATTATAACGAAATTGTATGAGCATCGTTATTTTTGAGAAAATGTTGTAGAAATGTTTTGGTCACTTATAACTTTGATTCTTATCAGAATTACAGATTTCCAAAAGCTTCTAGGATTTACAAATTTTGCGTAAGACTTAATTTTTTTATGCGGTCGATCTTATACAAATCTTAGAACAAGATTCTTATGAAAACTTTCTGAGAAAAAAATTTGTCGTGATGTAATTTTTTTATAATAATTTTTTTAACAAGGTTTTCATGATGAAGCCAATCTTATATAAGATTTTCATGAGGTTGACCTTATGAGAAGATACAATCTTTCAGGTCGTCCTTATTAGAAAATTAAATCTTTTAAGTCATTTAAAATCTCGTAGCAGGATTGATTACTTTTTTAATTGATTACGATAAAATGAGGGTTAAAATAATAAATGTATGCATAAACTTTTTCTTGTCCCAGACAGACACAATTTTTTAAATATCGAATGAAACAACCTTTCTCGAGCACCCCAAACACAATATCCCAAAATTATAACAGTCGGAAATATTTAGACGACGCGTTAAAAATAACGCAATGGAAAAGAATCGATTATGTTTTCTCACAGACTCACGATTCGCTTTCGCAGGAAACATTTTTTCATATATAATCATGTATGATCGTATAATTTCGTAACTTTAGGGTCCAGTAGGGTTCGAACCCATGCACGTGAAAAAGACGCAAATCGATCGAAAAATATAACAAATGTTGATCAAAAAGTTGACTATGTAATTTTGTCCCTCGTGTTTCTTGATCAATGTGATGATTCGTCACACTGATCAGAAATCAGTTTTCATTCATAAAACCATATACGTGAATACATATAATATCGATTTTAGGAGGGGATAGAATCACATATTTAATTTCTTTCGTGTGTGTGTGTTTAAATTTTTGCACCGCATTAATCATGCAATGATGAAAATGACTCGTTGAATGCACGCGATAAATACTATCTGAGTGATCTGAGTATCAATTTTTTGTTCCGCGATACGCTCCAATACCATTCCAATGGAGAGATAATCGCATCGCGCTGAACGTGTTTTACAACTACTCAACGATAACGAATTGTTGTTTATATTTCATTGTCTCATCCTCAGAAATTGAAACCAAGACGAATTAAGATCGTCTCGTCAAGCGAAATTGGAATCAAAAATTCACTAGTTTCATTCCCATTTCGAGATTTTGATTGATCGATAGCGGTGATTAAGAAACAATTAATTGAATTATGATTGACGTTAAGTCTAACTTTATTGACCCGAGGGGAACTCGATGATCAATTTAATATTTCAAAAAAAGGTATTTTTGAGTATCAATTTACGTATTTTTCCAAAGGTGAAATATCTATATGAACTTCCATTGTTTTTTGCGTCAAAATTTTAAATCTCGTCAGATTTTCGTAGAGTCATCTACAAAAATTGCCAATTTTATCTTTGATGAATCATTTAGTCAATTAATGGACTTGTTCTGTAAACCAAAAACATTTCAAATTTTCCGACAATGGAAAAAATACTTCAAAGTACATAAATCTTCGTAACTGAAGAAAAATGGAATGCTTGGTAAATTATAGATTTGTGTAACGGTCTTCAAAGAAACCGGTAAAAACCGTAATGATTTGCTCAGTGTATATTTCCAACGAGTACGCGGATGCATTAAAACATTTGCAATATAAGTAATCTGTATGCGCGCATTGCGGGCTTTCTAATATAGAACTGCGACGACGTGAAGCGAATGCAGTCGGCTCGACTTTTTCTTGTCAAGCGGTATTCAGCGCGATATCATTTCCATTATTTTAAATTATATTATTCAGACAGTAACATGAAGGGTGGGAAATCCTAACCGGGTAAATGCAGTAAGGCTCATTTCTTCATCGAATCGCATGAGAAAATGAGCCTTCCGCAAATGGCGCTTACCCACTTTTGATTTTCCACCCTTGTCCATTCTATAATGATTTCGAAATAAGTTTTATCGGAACAAATAAATCCTCCCAAGCCAGTACATCCAATTTTTCATTACACTGAATTAACAATGAAACGAAAACGATAAAAAAGTATGAAATAATAACTTTCGGAATAAAATAAACATAATTCCTTCCCGTCTCGCAATCACAATACATCGCTCTCAAATGAGAATTCCCTGTATAAGTACCGATAAACTACGTAATTACGTAAAATGAATCGAATCCATGCGTTCGAAGGGGAAAAAAAGAATTGGGTTTTTCTGTCGTGCGTTAACGCGTCGCTCAATTATTATTATTAATGCAAACTCGAGACCTGCAGTTAAAAAGCTTGAAAAAGCTTGTTAGACAATGTCTCGCGTGGAAGGACAATGTTAATCACTTCAACTAATTCATATCGGTGACATCATTTTGCCAGACTCCAAGTTTTAGAATCACTGCGAAATTTTCCCTTAGGGGGAACTAAGAGGATTGTAAAATTTTAATGACGTTGAGATTTTTTTTTTTGTTTTTTTTTTTTTTTCTTCTTTTGGTTAATGGAGAGTAACTTTCGGAAATGTTTGAGCGAGTGAGTCATCAGATGTAACCCGTTGGTTGAGTCATGCTACGAAATTCGATAAAACGCAAAGAGTCGAAAAAAGCTGGGAATCGTTGACCGAGGTGGTTGGAAATGAACTGGGGTGACGGTACATGCTGGCTTGAGGCAATGTGGGACATGTAGACTCGTAGCTTTGATTTTTTTACGTTTGATATCAAATTTTTCAGGTTTTTGGGAATTATGTATTATTGGAGTTGCTGGTAACTATTGTTTTGTATTTTGAGAATATTTTAAAGCTATGCATATTTTGCATATAAAATTTGAAAGAGCTTCCAAATTTTGGAATATATATTTCGGAAAATTGCAAAAATTTGTAAACCATCAAAGCATATAGCTAGAAATTCTAACTGATTTGTCATATTTATCGAATATCTTGAGATTCAGCGAAATATTTGAGAATTTAAAAAATGACGATTTTTTTCTTAGATTAGAACTTTTTTCGCAAATTGGTGACGTTTTTTGATAATCTTTTGGTACATGAAGCGTAAAAGATTTATTTTCAAAAAAATACATCGAAATAGAAAGTCTGGGTAAAATGTGTTCGCATATCTTGGAAAAAAATTTTTAATTCTATTTTTGCTTTTAAATTTCATGCATACTTATATACGATTGTTATTCGGGAAACAATAATAGATGATTCTAGGGAGTGTTGAAAATTATTCTTTCAAAATTGTGTACTTTTAAATCAAAGCGTCGATTATTATTTGAGATAAATAAGTATATGACATAACTCTTAAGAAACAGTTGAAACATTGACGGTTATTCATGACAGTGACATCAACGTAGAATGAATATAACATGGTCACTGACTTATTTATAGTTCATTTAGCACGCAAAAATAGAATAAAACTTTGTACTCGCTATTAATGTAGAGTTAGCGTGATGTTCTCGCTGACGGAGTCACAAGTCAAACAATGCATACATAGGCAGGATCGTGTATTATATTTCGCTGGAAAAATTGGAAGCAAATTATACATTCGAGGTAAATACAAGAAACTACTTCAAATAATTAGGACCCTGCAAATTTAAATCGGGAACGTCAGAATTACATGCATCTGTGTTCTGAGTTGTTCAATTTCCAAAAATGCAACTTTTGCATAAATACCATTTTTCTGTATGAAAATGAATAATGAATTGATTTGTTATGTGGGTGAATTTTTATACTCTTGATATTACTTTTCTTTCAGACTAAACATAATATTATAAGACATAACGAATACGTAGCTAAAAAATGCAGTTGCATCAGGTTAGTTGTTGAGTTGATGTTCTTGAAAAAATGAAGAATTTCGAGCTGATAAATCTGGAAAGGATGGAAAATTGTTTCTTTCAGGAAGACGTCGTACGCCCTGTTGACGAAAACAGTTTCGCGAAACGCGTACCGTCACGGTCCCGTTAAATCAATTCGCGTGTTCACCGTGGGCAAAAAAATACGTTTGTTATTTCGAAAATATTGGCGCGGCGTTTGCTTTTGAAAATACCGGAGTAAAAACAACATACGCCTCTAGAAACTATAGAAATGACAGACTTCGACTGCTCGACGACGATTCGGCTTCGTTTCGACGCATGAATGACGTTCTTTACAACGCAGTCTTCCGATTTGACCGTCTCCTCTTTTTCTGCATTTTTGCCAAGTCTATTGACTTACGAGGAAAAAATGTTTGAAAAATTACCGGAGGGAAATTTCGACGGCGCAAGAGAACAGCGGTACCAAAACAAATATTGCAGAAGCATTGACCGTTCTTTTGTGAAGGAGGCCTTGATTTTATAGCGGAAGAAATTTTTGAAAATCCCGTTGTTCTTGCGAACGGGGAATTTTATTGACACCGTTTTTCTCGAGACTTCGATTCACATTTTTTCTTTAATGGGGTAATGTTTATGATTTTTACATCATTGATTGTTCTATAAAATACTCAGGGTCCTGGAAAATTTCAAGCTTTATTTAAGCATAATTTTCTAAATTAAAAAGTTTGGCATGTAAATGTAACATTTGAGCATGGAAATTCGAGAATCCTTTCAATGTACATTCAAAAATGGAAATCTAATAAAAAAATAAAAATAAAAATAAAATAAAAACAGTAGAACAAGTTACATACTGAAGTTGAAAATCTGAAAAATACAATTTTATTCTATATTTTCAGAAACTCCAGAACTCGAAAAATTGTGTAAATTTGATTTTGAAAAAGTTGACGATGTCAATCGAAAAATTTTAAGATTTTAAAAATTCAATTTTGTTCATCCGCATGTATGGTTATTTAATTCTATAGATTGAGAAATTTTTCGTACTAATCGAAAGTGTCGTCGTTCACAGACATTTAGAAATTGAGAAATATTTCCGAATTTGATAAATCGAAAATCTACAAATTTCGAAATTTCGAAACTAACATGTAAATACTGAAAAATTCCAAAGTTAGGCATGTGTCGTTCTTTGTTTTTTAAGGGTGATTTTGCGAGAAAATGTGGTTGGAATAAAGAATGCAGAATGCACGCGTCTCGTGTGTCCCTGGCGTGATCATATTTGTTCATTATGGCACGGTTGATTGACAGACATAACGAAATAAAGAAACCGGCAATTAAACTCGGCAACAATGCATTTAATTACGCGAGCGTGAATGTCAGTGTTCTTAAAGTACCGAAATCTAGGAAGGCGGAACAGACGTACCAAAAAATGCGATCGTTTAAAAAAACTGCCCTCGTTAAGAATCGACTGTCTCACCATTGAAAAATGACGGAAATGTTCTGCTGTTCATTCAACATTGACCACTATATTTCTTAAAAGTTCCTGATTCGTGAATGAATAAGGGCAAATTCCTCGTTATATACCGAATTTTTTTTAAGGAGAAAAATTGTTGTAAAATTTGTTGTATTTCTCGTATACGACGAATGATGTATATTAATCTTTCAAAGACTTGACGAAAATTGCGTTTATTTGTTACAGGCGCACAAACCGAAGTCAGACACGAAAGAGTCATGGCTTCCATCCCCATAAACCTACAAAAAATCACCTTCGATTTCCATTGAGAAAAATCTACTTTCCAAGGTAAGTGCCTCAATAATTCCCGCCAAGAAAATTTCACGAAAATTGAATTAATCGCCGCGAAATTGTTGGGATTCCATTTTGCTTCCTGTTGTTTCGCGCTGACTTCCAAGTTCAAGCGTAAACTTTCACTCGCTCCTTCACTTTCAGCGAGTCATTATTATGACACTGTCATAACAAAATTATTGTCCGCGGAATCAAGTCCCGCAATTCTACACATCTGATAAGAAACACGGTTTTACGTCAAAAGGTGTGCCGAAAAAAACACACGCTTTCCCAGAAATCGCGGAAAAACAGCGACCCATTCGTGAATTTTTATCATTTTTCGAGTGATCCATAATCGCGAGTCAATAAAAAAAATTGATTTACACTGTCGATACCGAGTTTCAAGGAAAATCGGAGCTCCGAATGCAAAGCCTTTTTTTCCCAGAAGAAGGCCGATTGTGTTAATAAATATATCGACATGATTTGTGAACGCGTAATCGATAAAATGATAATGAAAAAATTAGATTCGTTCTCGCGTTGCGCTTTTTTTCCTTTGTTTTTTATTTTCGTGCTATATATATGTGTTTTTGCGTCTGATCAAAAGTCCATAGTGTAAAAATCATTTACACCTGATACATCGATCGGAATAATCATTGCGTTACGAAAGATCGCCTTTTTCCCGGAAAAAAAGCCATTTTTTTGTTTTGTTTAGTGAAAGAGATGAATAATGTCGTGTTTTACACTGCGAAAATGCAGTTTCTGTTATCGTTTGATAAAACGCGAGCTATTCGAATTTTTGCGTGATATCGGAATTTATCTTATCAAGGAATTTCGTTCTTAGTAAAAATGTGTGAAATTGCGTTTTGTTTCTCATGGTGTGGTCTAATGTTGGGCGATTGGTTCAACAAAATGTATCGAAGAAGAAATATTTATTGTTCAGTGGGGTGACCAGATCTGATCTCGTCTACAAAATAGAACAATTTAACTGTCATAAATAGTATCAGGCAGAATATATTTTTTGTAGAAAAAGTATCATGTGGCCAAAAAACATATTATAATCGGATTCGATTGCGAAGTACGAAGTATGCTTGAATCGCATTATGAAAAAATATGCAAGGACCAAGTTCAGAGTAAAAATAATGCGTATTTGACCGGAGCATGATGCGGAAAAAATTATCAAGTGCTTGAGTAAACATGAGAGACGCCAAAATGTTTGCAAAATTTCGGGCAACGAACAGTATTGGCCCTCGTTTTGAACGATGACAAGGAAGTCTTTTAATATCACGCATTCTTGCTATTCAAGCTTGACTTGTCCATGCAAAATCGCAACTTTACAACGAGTTTTGTTGTCCGAACGCCACGTCTCGGCGACCTTCTTCATCACCGTTCCAAATATATCGTTTCAATAGTGCACCAACGTCGTTCACGCTTTAGAAAGAGAATTTGTTTCATGTTTTTCATCGTGTTTTTAGGGTTCGCCTGTCATGTAAACAGAACAGAATAATTATAAAAATAACATTATCGAAAGAACGTGATAATATCGTTACCTGAAAATGAGTCTCAATCAATTAAATCTCGTAGAATAGTACGATTTTCTTAATTATATAAAATTTTAAACAAATGCATGCATTAGTCTTTGATATTTTGAAAATTCTTCCATAAATTTCAACAATATAAACAACTATATTTTTAGCGTTGAATTTGGAAATGTTCGATTAGTTCCATTTAATTTTCAAAATACCGATGATTTTTTTCATAAAACTTCCAAGTATAATCAGATTTGATTGATAATTAATTAAAATTAGATCAGTTAATATAATAACGAAAGCAGTTTTCAACGTACACATTATCAAAGTTTGTTGAGAACATTTTTAAAAACGAGAAATTATTTTAAATGTTTCGACGCATCAAATTTTCACGATTTATACATATCATTTGAAGAAATAATTATTATCAATGAAATTGATATCAATTAAACTTTGTCCACTTTCCACTTACAGCGTTTAATTTAATCAATTATCAAATCACATAAATTAAGAATAATGTTGATCTTGAAAATTTCGATAAATTTTCGAAAATGCGAGAACCTTCAGGAGTTCCATCAAACTCTTGAACATTAGCAAGTTTTTGTCTCGTACATCACATCGAAAGATGCTTCACAAATAGAACATGATTCGTATAAATAAACTATCAGTGTTCAAACTCTGAAATAATTGAATCATCTTGACGGTGCATCAGAGTTCCGATCTACATTAGAATTTGGCTCTTCGTAGTTGGTCGATGCCAAAAAAAGCGTTTGTTCTGCGCTTTTTGGCAGTGTAAACGACGCGGCCAATTAAGGAGCCAATTTTACCTGGAAACGGTCGATGCTGACTCGAACAGTTGGCCACTTACTATGAAGACTGAAATAGTGATAAGGAATTGATTACACGAATCTTTTTCAAGCTCGCACACTTGAAAATTCGATCATGATTGTCATGAGAATCGAATCTGCGAAAAGTCTTATGAATTGTCACAATCGTCATTTTTATGGAAAATTGTTCGTTTGAAGAAAACGTGAGGAACTAGACATTCCAAAATACAATAGTAAAAAAAAATTGATGTTGTTTATCAAATAATTTCCAGTGTTGAAAATTTATCTCATTCGTGTACTCTCGAAATTCACTGACTAACCAAAACATAATTTAATTATATTATCTCGGTAAATATTGATAATTATTTTTCAAAAACTGTTTTCCGACATTGGGAAACGCTTTTTCATCTTCTCAAGCGAAAAAACGACAGGTTTTAAATGTCAATTCTCTTCGATGCAAAAAAATCTCAGTTTATATTGTATACTCACGAAAAGCACGATGAAAAAAAATGAGGAAAAAATTTGTGAATTGGCACGGCACCTGCAACGTTGCGCAATACATCCTAGAAAGATAAAATTTGTGAAAGAATGGTAAATAAAGTAAATACCAAGGAGGCGGCGGTGGCGGCGGCGAAGTTGATTCGAAAATGCGAACTTACGCATCCGGTATGCCCACGACGTGTGCAGCCTATGAAAGCTCGCGATTTTCCGATGTATCTCGTGGCTTTCGAGCAGCGTCGCGCTGTCTCGTATCTCGGCTTGTTTGTCAACTCTCAACGTACACGGAAACTCTTTATGCTTTATCGTCTTGGATATCGCGAATAAAATCAACGGGAATGATGATGATGAAAATGGCTTCTTAAATTTAAATACTTGCATTCGGGAAGAAAATTCAGGAACACTGAATTTTATTCAGAATGGAAGATTTAAAAAACTCGAAGATCCAAATTTCAAATATAAATTATTATAAAAAAATGTTGACGTTAAAAAATTATAGTTTGTAAAATCAAATTTTGGGGGACTTGAAAATTTGGTTAAAAAAAAAGGTGACATTCGGAAATTTAATTCCGATATGTCGAAAATCAAAATTTCAAAAGCAGAAATTTATCTTTTTTGGTCATTGAAACTGCAGAAAAAAAGGCTTCAAAAATACAAGTTTCAACATTATTTTAAAAATCGCGAAATCGCAAATTGAAAGTTGTCCAAATGTGAAAATTACTAAATTTCGAAATATTCCCGTATTCAAATTTAAATGTTTAAATTTCGAAAAAATTTATCGTAAATTAGGTGACTTTCAAATTCGTACTGTATGTACTTAAAAATTGAGTAAATCTGAATTCTCCGTTTACCTATTTTTATGTATTGATTAATATTTTTTCGAAGGTTATCTGAACAATGGACTTGATAAGAATCCGAATTATTATCCCAAGAGACTCAGAATTCATGCGTAAAACGATATCGTTCCAGTGTATACTAGTATTCAGTATCTCGAGACCAGAATGGACCCTCCGCGCCTCTTCGCAAAAACTTTATAAATCTTGAAACCCTAATGACCTAGAAAACTCCGATCGCCCTCCAGAATTTAAATACTATAAAAAAATGACGAACAACCTTCTTTTTTTACATTTATGCCCAACTTTCAGTCAAATGCAAATATTTGGTGGTAAAGTATCGCGAAGAGGGTGAATTCGTTCCACAATCTACCGAAGTAATGAAATTTTACGCCTACGTATATGTTTTCTACCCAAAAAATGTGTTCACTAATATTATTGTTCGTTTTTTCTGAACTATTTATAGTTTCAGGTCAAAGACATGCAAATATGTATAACAAAATGCGTCGTTTTGTAAAACATGACGTTCGTAAAAACATCAACGTCGATGGAAATTTGAAGCTCTCATCATTTTGGCAGACACATAATTTTCGATTTCGGCAAAATGAAAATAATTGCAATTTTATGGTTAATAGCATGCTTTTTTAAAATATTTATTGAGTTTAAAATTATCACGTTTTAAGAAAGCATTAGAGGGAAAAAATGAAGAAATTATGTCTTGGAATCATTGGGGATCTCCGAGGTTATATTAGGCGATATTTATTAGTCTTTTGGGGGCTTTTCTAATCAGTTCTATTCTGCCCCTCTGAAAAAATGAATTTTCACAAAAAGTTTTTTTTCCTATATCAAAAAAGTTTCACTTGCCGAAATGAAATCCTGTCACTATTATTCAGTATATATTAATAGAGAGCTGTCGACAACTGTTACGTAAAAAAAAAAATCGACGTGTCATTTCATGTTTCTCCACCTTGAAATTTAATTCGAGGCAAGAAATAGAATGAAATTACATCTGAACCAATTTTTTCCCAACTTCCGACAGTTATACTTTCTCAAAATATCGCGAGTTCAAAATCCTCTTTTTGTTCACAGTTTTTTTTGTTTTTTTTTTTCTTGTTGGATATAAATGATCCGAAAAATTGATTGATTATGTAAAAATAAATCGAAATAAATTTAACAGATTCTGATATAATAACTTTTTTACAAAAATCCTTAACTCCCTGTTTCTAAAATAAACTATCAGATCACGAACTTTATAAAACTCCGGGGGGGGGGCTAAAAATAAAAATTTCTCGAACACTCAATAGCTATAAATATGTTTTCGTCACAAATAGCTCATAATTTCCGCCAAAAAAATGTGTTTTGACAAATGAGAGTTAAATCCTCATATTTAAAAAACATCTTTCAGCGTGTTGAAGATGGATTTTTTTAAATTCTTCGTCTGTTTTCACGGAGGGCCTATTACGATAATAATTTCATCTGAAATGAAATGAAATGAAATGAAGTGAAGTTCGGTGAAGTCAGAACTTTTCACTTCTCGTGTTTACGCCATTTCCGCCATATTTCATGATTTTGTTATTTCTTGCCTCGGCCTTTGTCGTCTTGTGAAATTATTATCGCAATAGGCCCTCGGGGCAAGATTTTTGTGTTTTTACAATTAAAGTTACACGTACTTTTGCTTGACGATTTCAAAAAATTTTCAGACATTTTTCAGAGCTTCGTACAAGTTGAGAAAATGTCCATCCGAATTTGTAAATATTTTTGAAATTCTAATTATTCCGGCCCTCCTGGATAATATAATTCCAAGAATATTACCTTTGATACCCCTGAAAATGTCCATCGAAATTTAATAATTATTTCAAAATTATTATTATGAATGACAAATCAAAATCTATCAAGCATGCTATCACGAGGAGACAAATTTAAAGCTTCATGTGGATTGAGTATTCCATTGATTGTATGGAAACAAATGTGATAGATAATACAAATATCGAGACCCAAAAATTACCATTCATCCCTATAGTTTCTGCTCGCCGATATTTTCATTTGACATGCATTTTCAATTGACGATCGTGTGATCCAAGGTCGCGGCGCATGGAAATTAGGATGCAATTATTACAATTTTTTCCATTTTCCGCGATTGTGATCTCGAATAGTAGTAAGCGGTGAAGTATTCGAAACGCGATGGGAACAAATACGGGCAAGGTTACGAAAATAAATCGTCCAAGTATAGCGAAGGGTCACACGCGAGATAGTGCTGCGATGCATATGGTTTCAGCAAATGCGGTCAGGTCATTGTTCACACGAACGAGTTCATCGTGATTTGCATTGCTACTGCCCGCGCCGTGTTAGCGCTGTTTGGAAATAACGACACTCGAATCGTCCGACATTTTTGGCACTTTTTCGGCATTTTATTACCGTAAACTTCGTATTCGTCAATATTATTGCAAGTATGAAAATAAACTCTAAAATGTCAGTAAGTGATTTCTGGCTTATACTATTTCGAATTGGTCAAATTTTTTAGTTTCAATAAGTTGGATTTTAATCATTTTTATACACCTCATTGTCAGTGCAATAAACGGTACTTTATTGGCCTGCTCGGGCCCAAAAAACCTTTTTATTGCCTTCGGTGTATAAAGTATCGCATGTTCCAAAGGGCAACAAGTTTTTTTGGACGAATGCGAGTTTATATTCCGAGGCGAAGCCTCGGAATATAATCGTATGAATCCAAAACAACTTTTAAAACTTCTTTTCATCTGAAGTATGATCATTTGGCAGAAGAAACCCACTTGTTCGTTTTCGTAAAGAAAAGGTAATAAAACCAATGCAGACCAGGAAATACAAAATCGCGGAATTCAGAATTTATGAATTTGAGTATTTAAATTTTTAGCCTCTCGAAAATTATTCGAATTTTCCATTTCAGAGCATAATTAGAGTTGCGAATTTTCGGCTGCATCAAAGTCGAAGCCGAAAAAATGTTCAATACAGAAATGAAGATCAAGGAAATTCTGTAAGTTGAAATTATGAGTTGGAAGATTTTTACGGTGGCCGAAGGTTGCAAATTCTATATAATTCGAATATCGGGAAATACCACCCAAATTATTTTCGAGCGAAAAATGTGTTATATATCCCATAACGTGGAAAAATAAGTGCGTCCAAAAAACAACAAGAGTGTAAAAAATACGCTCTTTTTTCACGGCGTTGGATAGAAGTCTATAAAATTTCGTGCAGGCGGGATATCGGGAATGGTGGTGTATGGAAAAGTTCTGAAAGCCGTGCAGGCGTCGAGCAATTAACGCGTGCCGATAAGCCGCGGAATAAAACTCGAGACCGAGGGGAGACTTTGCTTGTATAATGACCGCGCCTTGGTGAAATTCCAGGAGCGCGTGGAAGCATTTATGAATGGATGGAGGGTTGACGGTGAACGACACGAGCCCGGGGGATTTCTTACGAGGATGGAGGGTCAATACGCAAATCGCCACGTGGTGCATCGTCCTCTTCGGGGCCTTCGTGCTCAACGTCATTCTCCTTTTCGCTTTCCTGCGAAAAGCCGGCTTGCGCACCATCTCCAACAGGTACTTTTTCACAAAATGTGCTACCCCCTACCAACCCCCTACCAACCAAGGCAACCGGAAATATTTACGAAAGACCATGGAAATATTTATTTATCATTTTCGAAAAGAGGGCCAAAATATTTGTGATAGATGTTAAATATTTATGATATTTATTTATGTCTCATGGACTTTTTGGTCATTAAATTTATTACATTATACCTAATATTACATGCTGTCGAAGGTTTTCGACGATAAATTATCTTCGCCGATCTTTGAGGATGATTTTGTCCGATGAAAATGACCGCACGACGTTGCTTGACGTGAGCGGTGCGAATTGGAAATCAATTTTTGAGATACACATCGCTTAAGATTTGGTTAAAAACAAAAGGAAAATGTTTAAAAAATGTCAAAAACAAAATTCAACTGAAACGAGCATCAGATGACATTAGTTTGTCATTTTTGTCGGTCGGAACCCGAGTTCAACTGGCACTCAAATACAAAAAAGGAGAAAATATATGTACGATAATGGAAAAACTCAGTGAAATATTAGTGATAAATATGATATTTTCTTGCCAGTCCGCAAAGCCAAAATATTCATTTGAATAAATTTTTTATTCAAATAAATATTTTCGGTTGCCCTCCTTATAGCATTGAAATGATGAGGACATGAAAAAACCCCTGAAATATTATAATTCAAACATTTAAAAAAAAAATCCGACAATCC
>JAPYZK010002185.1:0-15582 GCA_030522785.1 Platygaster equestris | reverse complement strand
TCAACATTTTATGCAGCTAGAGAGCAATGAAACTGATTGAAAAAATGCGGGTTGCACTCGTAAGGTAAATAAATCGAAATATACTAGTTCATGAACGACATGTCTAAATGTCTGTTGAAATTAGGTCGGAATCGCTTAGAAATCGTGTTCGAATTGAGCATAGCTTACACCAAATAAGGTCTTCCATGTGTTTAACATTGTTTAACATAATAGCGTTTGAAATAGGTCGAAATTGTACTCAAATTTGGAGTCTAAAATTACAGGAGTAGTCAAATCATACTTTTTTTCATAAAAATTATTTCAAATAATACCCAATCGTGCCTGAATCTCATGACTCGACCGTTTCACCGTAGAAAATTAAATTATCCAGGAATCATACGCTACCCAGTAAGATCGAGTGGATTCGTTCTAGCCCTTTCCTGAGTTTTTGCTTTACTCCGTCGCTGGAAATTTGAAACGAGGGGAAAAAGCGCGGATCTATACGTGTAGAAAGAGCAGCTTGCGCGCTTTATCGAATTTGCAGTTGTTCGGGGCCGGCGATCCCACAGCGGAAGGGAACTTTTTAATCTGCGGCAACTCGAAGATGCTTCCTCTGCTTGTCCTCGCGAGGCCGTAACTTCCATCGCTCTTTTCCTTGCCGTTTTCTTATCCTTGCTCGTTTTATTCCTTCCTGCTGTACGTACGATTTCTCGAAAGTCCCACGGGAACTCCAGCCCACATATAGACGATATTCTCATAAACATAGCTCCGGCAAAGAGAAATAAAAAAGCTCGCAGCGATTTGAAAAAATTATTAAAATTACATCCACACGGGTATAAACTTAGCACAACCAATTTATTAAAAATGTTAGAAAAAAAAATTGTACGATTATTTGCCGTGAATTTGCCGTGAAAGACAGAAATTTGCCGCGATATTGATTTTTTTTTAAATCTATGGTCGTGCTAAGTTAGTATGAAATTAGCATTAATCGATAAATTAAGAAATATGCGTTCATATCACACAGATATCCCATAGAGTCCCATAGATATGACAACCATATGTTAGGAAATTCAGTTACTTGCCAAAGTTTTACAATTAGATTGACAATGGACATAAATAATGGTTATTTCAACAAATTCTCTCCTTCAGATAAGTGTTATGAAAAACAGGTTTTTGAAGTTCTGGAAATTCTGAAAGCCTAAAAGTTTCGTGAAATTCTCGAGCTTTGAAGCTTAGAAGATTGAAAAATGTTCATTTTCTGGTTGTTCGAAGTTTTGGACAGAAAGTTTTTTTTCCATCAAGTTCTCTGTTAGTATTTTTCACATTAACCCATATATCCATTTTTTATTTCGAATTCCAATCGCATCGTTAGTTGAGTTACGAATTGAAGTGGAAAACGCATGACTGACTCGCATTTCGAACGAGTGAAGCATCGACGTAATTACTGAATTTTTTCGTCGCTTCGAAGCGTACCCTGAATATCTATGTTATTGAATCTGTACTCCACGCGCGCTGTTTTTTCATCGTATTTGCTCGAATAATACTTGACGCGTTGAAGAATGTTAATCAAGGAAAAGAAAATTGAACAAAATAAACGACTTCGATATTGTGTCGGATAAAACAGTATTTCGCTCGGATTGTCACTGTACAAACGAACACCCGTATGAAAGTGGAGTTAATTGATCACATTGTCAAAGAATATCACGCGGGGTGAATGGAATAATGATGCGAACAATCACGGGGTAATTAACACAAGTCCAATTACAAATGGATAATTTCTCGCGTCATGGCTGTACAAATGAAATCGATAAAATGTTGGTGAATCGTCGACGTGATTTTATTGAATAATGGGGTGATATAATTAATGGCGAACGGGAAAATATGAACAGGGCGCGAAATGCACTGATGGGTGCTAATGAGATGGTTTTGACTTTCAGAAATTCTTTTGTATCTGTTTTTTCTGTATGCAAAATTTGATGATTTATCTCGTCATTCGATAATTTATACGAATCTGTAATAGTTTGTTGATATCATGAATTGAAGTCCGAATCATTCGAATCAAGTCACAATTTTTGAATGTATGTCACAATTTTCTGAAACTTCTGAGCATTTTTGATAATTTATAATTTTAGCAATTTGGTATACAATTCTGAAAAAGTTTTAGAAATTAAAAAAAATATCTATTCGGTACATCTGGTTAAAATCGAACTTTGAATTATTTGAAAAAATGTAGAGAATCTCGAAATCATCCAACTTTTGTGAATAAAAAATTCTTATACCAAGAAATGAACTTCACTGAGTTCGTACTCAAAACAACCACGAAACTTTTTGAAATATGCATGCTATCGTCTGGGGAGCTGGCAATAAATTTCGTCTGAATAAAGAACCTCCGACAAAAGCGGCGAATTTTGTTTGAAAAGTATGGCATCAATTATGAAAAGCCTTTACGGATCTAAAAGTACAGAAATAAAGACTATCCGTGACTTCTGAAGTACTTAATGCGGGCGAACGCACACAGGTTCGAGGGCACATTTCAATTGAACTTTTGAGCTGTGGCTATTCGCGTAAGACCGTAGGTCTCATGGGAATAGCGGCGTCGACAACACAAGACTTTTCTTCCCGATCCTGTCGCAAACTTCAACACATTATGTCGTTGAATCGAAGCATAGACGTAGGCAACGTTAATTTACGAGGGGTTTTTCGTCATTGAATAAAGAGAGAATTTTCAATGTGGGGACATTCCATGACTTTTGTAGAAATTTCAAAAAATGTATGTAGTTTTGAGATCTTTTGCAAATCTCACGAGGTTTTCAAGAATTTCAAAGAATTTTGAAGTTTAAAAGTTGTCAAGTTTTAGGGTTTTGAAGTTTTGTAGAATATCTAAATTTTTGAGATTTTATAAAATTTCAAAGTTACTAATGATTTTGAAGTTTTAAAGCATAGATGTTCAGAAATCCTTGACGTCTGTGAATTTTGGTGTTTTTACGAATTTAGGATAAATTTCGAATTTTAGTTTTCAATTCATCTGAAAAAATTATGTTTATGTTTTATCAAAAAAATGATTTAAAAATGACATTAATAAATTATTGAATCTGTATAAGTCATGGAATTCCACAAAAAAAAAACGCAAAAACCCTGGTTTGGTCAGTTGAGATTCAAAACTTGTCGAAATGACACACGAACGGGACTGTGACACCGTGTACCTCTAGATTCTCTCGTTAGTCGGAAAAATCATCACCCCATGAGTCAAGCGAACTGACGAAACGAGTCGAGCCAGACTGTTTCACTTCCGCTCCCCAAATTCGACACTGCGGAAATCGGAAAACGTCAAATTGTTCGACACGGGAGTCGCATTAATGCGTGAAACTGCGAGAAAAGCGCCTCTGTTTCGGTTTACCAAAGTGCACATCCGATGAAACGTATATCTTTCGCTCCAAGTGACACAAATGCATCCATCCCGAGTTGCAAAGAACTTTTCAATCCCAGTCCCAGTTCGCAAACTCCTTTCCCACCGTCGTTTCCTCAGCGGCTTTTCCTTCGATTTTTCACGGGATTTAAGAGCACGTGAAAATGGCAATGGGAAACTTACGTATCGGTACTCATCGATAATATTGAAGGAATTACGATATCGGACGTATCGATAAATTCTTGCAGGAAAGTGTGTCGATATTGGACGATCTGGAATTGAAGTTTCTGAATCTGAAATTACGAAATTGAATCGTACAAAATGTAGAGTGACGGAGTGAAATTTCCCTCGACATTTTACCTCCTCTTGCATTATCTTAATAATACTTAATTTGTGATACATCGTGAAAGGCAGCAAGTTCGGAAGGAGTTTTCCGACGAAGCGAAACGCGCATTTCTGGACTCTCCCGTGTATGTTGGTTCATTAATTCGCTTTGAGAGCTCCAGATTGAACCCCCCGATCACAAGAACGACACGCGATTTCCTCAGGGATTAATAGCGAAGCGTATCGACTCGCTCGATGCTCGAAAAGCGACGTGTGTTTCGTCAATGGGGCTTTTATCCTCTTAAAATGCGATGGAAGAAGTGTTTGAATGCATATAATTTGAGTTGCGGCTGTCTCAGACAAGAAGTACCAACAACAAAATCAAAATTGGTACTCCCAAATTTGTTTGAGTTCGGATTCCTACGTGACGGAGATAACAAATTTTTTAATTGTCGAAATTCGTGAAGTCTGAAACTATCAAATGAAATCGACAATACTTTATTCGGAGAGGAATGGAATGAGATTTGTCTATTTCAATCGATAGATTCAGGGTGATTTTCGCTGAGACGGCAGTCAGCTCAATTCACTTTTTCTGTTTCCACCGCCGATTATATTAGCACCTCATTACGAAACCGCAGCTCGTTCGATTACGCGAGTTCAATCGCGAACGAAGGCGTTTTAGAGCGAATCCACGTTCCCTTTCGAGACTTTCTTTCTCTCAATAAGACACGATTGGAAGTTAAAGCGAAGCACTACTCACGAGCAATGAATTCAAGGCGTCGCGCCGAAGCGCTTCTTTTGAAAAGTTTTCGTTATTTCTGTTCGCAACGTTCATAACTGAAAATAAAGCTGTTCATCGATTTTGCACATTGATGAAAAGCATCGACTTTCGGGCGAGCTGGTAAAGAAAAAAAACCTCGTCAAATTGGATGAAAAGAAAAGATTTTTATTCTCACACAGAGTGACTCGACAAATCGCGTTATTGAATTCGAAGGCTGTCGCGCCGTAAAGAAATCGTGTTTGCATAAAAATAGACGCTTCGAAGATTTTCTGCAGTATTGCGTTTGATTGCAGATTTTCGCATTTTTCACTGCTTTGATGTACAGGAAATTGCAACGAACCTAGGGAATAATGTACAACTTTATTGGGGGTGTAGAGTAGCGCTTTTTGCAGTGTGTACGGAGTGATGACCTTGACATGATGACATGATTTTCTTTGGAATTTATGATGTGTTTTGGTATACGCGTTGTAGAGTTTCAATATTTTGGATTTAGCCTTGAGAAAAAAAGTCGAATTCTTCCGATGAATTGCCTTACTAGTGTCCTGACACTTTTAATTTGGCTTGGAATCTTATTACTCGATGACGCTAGTCACATTTTCGAGAATTCTCAAAGTTTTCGGAAAGTTTCGAACCAATTTTCATACGCTGATTGAAGATGACTACATTCGTCTTCAATTTTTACGGACGTGAAAAAACATATTTTTCATACCACATATTTCTGAATCCTTATCAGCGCAACAGATATGAACACTCGACGTTTACGAGATTTGAATTTTTCGGGTCGTTTTCTCACTCAGTCACGTCCAACGAAACGGATGGGACAGATTTGTTAGGTAAATTGAAGTTCTCCCAAATCAAGATAAATAGAATGTCGTTAATGTGCAAAACAGCGATGTAAAATGCAATGCGTTTTTTTTCCATACATATAATAGTTTTGGGGATGAGTTTAAAAACTATCTTGCGAGAGTATGATTATTATCGAGGAAAAGGGAGCTCGCGGCGTAGTTTGGATCATTGGAACAATTCCTTTGGAGTTAGAGCGAGCTTTTCACAATTATGGACTCAAAGCCGTGAGCAAACACCAAGCGTTGATGCGAATGGTAATTGGTTGGTAATCCTCGGTGTGTCTTTACAGAACAGCTCTTTGTATACAGGAGGTAATCAACGTGTCAATTAACGCAATATCGTAACAAGCAGTGGTGGCTGAACTTGGTTGATGATACCAAGCATCTGTCGCAATCATTCTCGTTTCACTTCACAGATGAATGCGTTAAACTTGATAGCGATATCTCGGTGGTCTCTTTTTTGCGACAACGTAGAGAGATTAAGCACTAGAAGAAGTATATGGATTGTTTCAAATGTACGAAATTTTGTCTGGGATCATCATTTTCGTATTGGGATTGTTTGTGAGGCAATCGTATTATTGAACGGGGAAAAAGTATTTTATCTCTTCTTTCAGGGTGTCCCTAAAATCTGGAATCGTCTTCTTATTTTGTGGTTTTTCAAATGTCGTGGTCATTTTATAGATCCTGGAATTTCTGATACTATTTTTTGCAGTGGAAAATTTTCAAAATACGTTATTTGGAAAATTGGACTTGTAAATGATGTATTATGAAGATTCTGAGGCGGCAGAATTTGGAAGTTCGATGAAATGAATTCCAGATGTTCGAAAATAAGAGTTCAAACAATGATTGAAATATATGGAATTTAGAGGATGAGGTAGTTATATACCCTGGAAAGTTTATTTTCTAATATAAACTGAAAATTTTACGAAAGTTCGAGAACTCAAATGACTGCAGTCATCGAAATCACGCGCACTCGAATTTCACAGACGAGCTCTTCATTCCTGGAACGATCTGGGTGATGCTCGACACCGCTAATTGACGAGTTAATTATCCAAGAGAGATAAATAAGCATACTTATAAACTTGAGTACTTTATAGCAATGATCATGAGTGCGACCTATCACACTACATTTTCTGTTGATTTTAGGGTTCTCGTGAGCCCATAAAATCTAAAACAAAACAAAAGAAAAAAATGAATGCTCTAATCGAATAAGGTTTTTCGGGAACATTATAATAACTCCGAAGTGAAGCAGCAAATATTCGAAAAATTTTGTTATTTAAGATGCTAGTCTGATATTTTAATTACACTGATTGAAATGATTCTCAGTCCGGCTGACGAATATTTCCATTGCTCCTACTGAGCGAAAAAGTTGGATCCGATGGATGAATTATTTTATTTATTGCCTCTATAATAAATTTCTATTAGAACAGGTGTCAGTTCCAGCCAACACAATTGAAAATTTTCAGTGATAACACCCTCTCAACTGAGTTTTTCAGTTGGGCCGGTTCCAACTCAGATTTTCAGTTAGGCTGATAGAATTTTTCAGTGGTAACATGTTGCCAACGGGATTTTTCAGTTGGAAACCGACAAAAATTGCCGTTGCTTCAACTTTTATCGTCTTCTAACTGGAAAAATAAAGTTGTACTGACTGACACTATTTTTCTCAGTGTAGTTTTCGATATTCAAGAAACTTTTGAAACTTTTCCACAATTTTCCATAAATTTCTTGAAGTTTCTTTTACTTTGCAAGAACATTGGGAAATGCTCGAAACACTTACTTTCATGTTTCAATATTCCAAAGTGTTATTTCTGGATTTAACAATTTCTAAAATGGCTCATAATACAACATTTGATAAAAAAAATGACAAAATTGAGGTTGACTGACTCCATGAAATTTTCTCAACTATGACTATTTTCACCCGACAATAAAACAACGTGAGCAACGAAATTGGGAACGACACAAATTTACATTTCACTTCAATTCTTATTTTTCATTACATAATTGTCAATAATTATGCTATTCTTATCATCAGAATCAAATATAATTAACGAATTTATCGTGGTTGACGTTATTCCGAACATATTTCGCCGTGTACGAAAATAGTCGACGAATATAAAGGCTCGTATTTGCGTAGAACCGAATGTCTGACATGACGCTGACTATAACTACTCGGCGTCGAGAGGCGATGCCTGATACGAACATTTCGGAAAGTTGTGGAGGGAATTGTCGTGGCGTGGGGAATATTGTAGTGCATATATCTTGTTGAGTAAGCTCCTCGTTCCATGCATCAAATTTTACGAGGGAAATGATCCGGACCAATGAAAAACCAGTGTTGTCAGACCGGTAAATCCCGCCTTAAATCTGCCGGATTTTTGGCCCGCGAAAAAGCAGCTTCGGCGAGTAATCTTTTCCCAGAAACCCGGGTAAAGGATCTGCAATAACACTCATCCCTCCGATAATCCGACTTGTCTGATGATAAAAATTCGAGTCATCGCGGAATAAATGAGCATGTCGCTTATTTTCCGGAAAAATCTCGGAAGTTCAGAAGTAATTTCGGGACAGAAAATCGATTTATCTTTCTGTTTTCAAATTGGAGAATGTATAAAAAAATGATTCTAAGAGAAGAAATTATTAATTAGCAATAATCTTCTAATGCATGAATTCGTAAAGCATTCCACTTCTCGAAACTCGTAAAAAGCGAGCCGGACCTTTTCCCATCCCGAGCAAAGTCATGAATTTGACACGGCGAACTTTCCTGAAAAGCCCACAAAGGGCCAACAATGCTCGTTAATTAAGCGCCCGAATAATACACGCGTTTCGCCGCGGAATGAAAGCCGAGAAATCCCGCGAAATTAAACGTTTGCTGATCAAATTAAGAAGTTCCGCTCGTAATTCTTTCGGCGCCATCCGCGCGGTGGCTCATTTTTGCCCGACCAGTTTTTTTCTCGCCCGAAGGGTCTTGTTTTCGCGTTATTTAGCGCATGCAAATTCGATTTCCGAGTTGAACGCACCTGGGAGCGGGTCCGAAAAATCCTGTTTTCACCCTTGGCGCGTCCGACGCTTCACGAAACTCGAAAGCAGCCGAAATTGCGCGAGCTCTCCGAGATTCGATTTCTTCCTAAGGCGCTTATTTTCCGCTCGTTTTTCTCTCTCCGACGTTAACTCCCTCTTCATTCTTCGTCTTTCTTCGTTCTTGCTTCCGCGAGTATTTCCGGCCCGTCGGAAATATTCGCGATACCGTTCAAACAAGACGATCTCACAGGTGATGTGTACAAAGATGGAACGTACCGAGAGTTTTCACTCGGATGCTTCGATGATTACGACCGCATATATAAAGGATGCTTTCCTCGGGAATCTCTTCCTTTAATATTTCGTGTTTTCCTGTTACACAATGTATGTCTAATGGCGGAAAATGTGTTTTCATGTTGGATCTTTGCACTGGGTGGGAAGAGTCTCTGAATATGGTTGGAAGCAGGCCTTTGACGCTTGAATCATGTTTTTTTTTTTGCTTCGGATTCAAATTCTTCTACTACGTCTACGTAGTTCATTATTTCAGTATTGGGAAGGGAACGAAAAAAGGGGGGTGGCAAAAGAAATTTCTATGTTTCCATATTCGGCGTTTTTAAAACCACAGCTGTGCATATCCGCAATGCGAAAGGGGGCTTCGAGGGGGTGGTTGGTTAATCACCGGCTTTCGCCACCGCGCATCGTCGGATTTCTCAAGGCTCCCTCACGAGTTTGCGACCGAGCATGCCGATGCTCCGCGCTCTTCTTCTTATCGTTAGTCTCGGCTTTCGTTCCGGAACCGGATATCTCGTGAAAGTAACGAGCCCCGGTCGACTTCCGCTTTTGGCTGATCCCGTGCATAGTCACGAAACACTTTGCGAGGGCTTCGGAAAATTCGGGACTGTCCGGCGATTCCGAAGTGTACCTATCCTTGGACATCCACTTGTCATTGGACACGTATTTTATGAATGTATGACCGGAGTCTTCCGAAATTGATGATTTTGTTTGGAGTATAGAATTTTTGAAAGCATTGGAAATCTAAATTCTGAAGTGCATTACTTGAAGCGACAGTAGAAAATCTTCTTTGAATTTTTGGAATTCATGACGATTTCCAAGAGTTGTCCGAAAAAATGTCATGTGTGGTCAAGATTTTTAGGATCTATGAAAGAATCGAGATATTATAATTCGGGAAATCGAGGTATTAATGATGAACCTACACAGAATCCGACGTTGCAATGAAACCTGGTTTTGAGTACTTTAATTTCAAATATCTTTCAAACTTGGATACATCCAAAAATTTCAAAGTTTTTAAGCTACAAAACTTCAGAATCCCTCAAAATGCTCAAAACTTGAAATTTAGGGACTTTGACAAATGTCGAAACTTTCGAAACTTCGAACATTTTCAAAACTCGAAAATTCCAATACTTTCAAACTGTGAACTTTTCAAAATTTTAAAATTATATCTAAATTGATCTAAACTTATAAATCAGCTTTGTAATTTTCCGTTTTTGATTGGGAGCTTCACAAATTTGCAAGTTTATCGTCTTCTTCCTTGTCAAATTTCCTGTATCCTGATAATTTGCAGATTAAAGTTCGATTACTCGAAACTCTGGGGATAGAAAATAGCAATGTAAAAAATTGTACAAATGTTTGCTATCATCTATCGCGATTATGTAAAACTTCTCGTACGAAAATTCCTCTCAATTTGAAGGTTATTTCCGCGAGGGGTACTCCAGTTCTACACCACCCCGGAGGTCGAGTACAAAGTGCGTTTTTTTTATTTTTACGTGGTGCGTTCCCCATTAGGTCTATACCACCACGGTTAATAAGTTAGTATTGGATTAGTCGGAAGAAATAATGTTAAAAAAGGTTGGAATAATTTTCAAACTGCACGATTTAAGAATTGAACCGTTACTTGTGAATGATGGACAGTCCAGTTATTCACTCGCGATCGGAATTCGTACATTTTTTTTAATTTGCTTCGTTGACAAACATTGTTTATCGGAAGCGAGCGATGGAAATTCGTGTTCCAGGCTGTTATGCAGCCTGATTTAGGCTGTTTATCTTCGAATTAATAATAATTATCTTCAAATAAACATTATTCATATTTCCGTGAATATCAAATCTCTATTTCAGTCGTAACTTCGAGAAATATACAGGTTTCTTGTTAAATTTTCTAGCTGATACCCACAAATTTTTGAAAACCTGTCCATTTTGGCCCGATTTAAGAAATTTCACAATATTTGCAGATTCTCTTGATTTTTGTAATAATTACTTTTCCGACTAAAGAAGACGAGAAACCATAAATTTTATGATCTTCAGCAAATCATTAAATATTGAAAACGATAAATATCATATTGTCCTGTCAATATAGAATCTCTATTTCAGTCGTAACTTTTGCAAAAATGCACGATTTCCTTTGATTCTCGAGCTGATGTCTACAAATTTCCACATTAATTACAAATTCTCTCGACTTATTAATTATGTAATCAACCTTCCGACTGAAGAATATTGACAACTAAAAATTCAACAAGCTTCAAAAGCCACACTTCAATGTTGAATGAAAGTCGTCAATTTTGAACTATTAACTGATTTCAGAGGTACTTTAGAAGAATAATTTATGTTCCAAAAGTGAAACTCAATTGAAAAACAACCAATAAACGCCCTAACACCGGAATAATGGCAAATATAAGATACGAGCGACGCAGTAAAATCTGTGAAAACTTGTAGCAATTCAAAATTACGAAAAATTTCATGATATTCAATAAAGAGATTACTCTAATTCAAGACAAGTGGTCAACTCGCAGTTACAAGTTAGTTTCAGAGGCCTTTTGGAAGAACTTTTAAAAGACTTTTTTGAAGTCCCACTTTTCTTTCGGAAAGTAGGACTCATTTCATAAAAACGATCAGACACTGTAAAAAATGACAAGTTTTGAACATGATCGAGTGTATATGGCACGACTTGGAGGGAAATGTAGAAAAGTATGGATGGACCACAATACTTTATACTTCACACTCTGACTTTCTGAAAAGTTAGAATGTGGAAATGTCTGGATAGATATCCGTACTCCGTGCGCGGAGGCAATTCTCGAACCATGGATTTGTAAGTTCAAGACTGCCAACTCAAGGGCCTGTACTTTGGAAATGTAGCCGACACAACCGCTTCGGAAGCCGAGGATGAAAGCTATCCATACCTGTAACTTTCAAGGTAGAGGCCCCTAAGGAGTTTCGTTTTATTATCCATAAAGATATTGTTACTATGTGGTCACGCTTAGAACCCGTAGAGTTGATATGTCCGGTGGCCCCTAGGCGGCTGGAAGGATCCATTTCCGTACAGAATTGAGTTGACAGTGGAGAAAGTACAAACCCAGATCCGAAAAGTACACTCCGCGTGGAAGGATTTTTTTTAAATGTTCGAAAAATGAAACCCGAATGATAAAAACGATCAGACATCGGATAAAATGAAAATGTAAGATGGAAACAGAAAACAACTCGATCATGTTCTCTAGTGAACATGGAATACCTGTTTTGCTTGTAAATTTTACAAAAGTACATGTTTTTTTTCGATTTTCAAGCAATTCTTTCGAATATTTGTAAAATATTCGAAAAGCTCCTTATTTTTGCCCAATTGTAGACAATTATGCCAAATTTTTCGATTTTTGTATTATGGAATGAGTATGACTTCTTGAAAGGATGATAGAAAACTAAAAATTTTATAATCTTTAAAAGTCACACTTCAATTCAAGACAAGTTAAAAATTTTTGAACTCCTAGTTGTTGTTTTCAGAAGTACCTCAGAAAAACAGGTCATATTTGAAAAGTGAAATTCAATCAAAAACAAACAAAAATGACCAGTCAGTAAAAAAATGACGAGTAACTCCATAGAATCTGTAAAAAAACTACATTCAAAAATCCCGCAAAATTCTGCACTTCAATTGAATAAAAACACTAATACCGAGATAACAGCTGTAAAATTGACTAATATTCAATGAAGAAATTACTTAAATTCAGGACGAGTGGTCAACTCGAGATAACTAGTTAGTTTCAGAGGTATTTTAAAAAAGCGACTCACTCCCCCGAAAAGTGGGACTGATATATGAAAAAAATACCAGATGGAAAAAAAGGAGCAAGTTTCGGGTACGATCGAGTTATGCTTGAATGTATAGTACGACATGAGGATAGTTATAAAAATGTGATAAGGACTGAATAGATATCTCCGTTCTCCGTATGCGAAGGTATTTTCGAACCATGGATTCGTGATTCGACGACTGCTGACTCAACAAATGGGCCTGTACTTCGAGGAATGGGACCGACACAGCCGATTGGAAGATTGGGCAAAGACTGTCGCTGCCTTGCATGCAACATGTAATATGATACTAATAAAGTATAATATGATATGTGGCATGCAAGGCAGAGGCCCCTGTTTAACAGAGAAGACGTCTGACCATCCAACGACTGCGCCGCGTGTCAAGGCGGGTTAATGTGCCACAACCTCCCAGTCGACTGGTACGAGTCCGTTCCCGTACAGAATTGAGACGACAGTGGAAAAAGCACAGATTCAGATTCGAAAAGTGCACGTTACATCGGAAGGATTCAATTTACCTCTGAAAATTAGGACTGATATGAAAAAAATGACCGATAACTTTGAAAAATCGAGAGGTTATCTAGAAGAAATGTCTGTAAGTTTAGAAATATTGTGAAATTTTGTAAAGGATATCAAAAACCATGTTAGAACGAATTACCGAAAATTTGAGAAAAGGAAGAATTCAAGATTTTTATTAGGGGAATGCAGAACAAAATACACGCTTTGAAAACGTTTGGGCAGTTTCGGCATGGGTGACGAAAAATTTGAAAAATACTCAAAATTTTGCCGAAAACATAAAATTGTTATCACTGTTTTGGAAGTGACATGAGAATTTTAATTGCGAAGTGCAGAAAAAGTTACGGAGTTCGGGAATTTGTTTAAGATCACTATAATCATTCTCTGAACTGAACCAGTTTCACTATGAATGTCAATTTACAAAAATATCCGAGAATTTTCAAAAATTGTAAAATTTCTTGAATGACATCGAAACAGACCAGAAAGCGATTCCGTGGCAGAATAAAAAAATTGTCAAAAAATTTCAGACCGCGGGATTATACAAATTTAGCATTGCGAAGTGCAGAGAAAATTTCCGAGTTCGGAAATATTTTGAAGATTACGATTATTTGCTGAATTTGGCAGTGTTACCATTGATGACATGAATTTATAAAAATATCCGAGAATTTGCAAAACTCACGAAATTTCTTAAATAACATTATAATAGACAAAAAAATTTCGTGGCGATAAGCAATTTTTCATAGATTTTAGATCGCTGGAAATACACCATTTTCATTGCTTAATGCCATGAATGTCATGAATTTACAAAAATATTCGTGAATTTGCAAAAACGGTGAATTTTCGCGAATTTTATTATAAAATGGACAATTGAACGAATTCACCGATAAACAAATTTCCAAAGACTTCAGACCGCGGAAAATACAAAATTTTCATTGCGAAGTGCAGAAAATACTGCATTGTTCAGAAATATTTTTTAGATAACGATACAACATTTTTTACAAACATTAATAGAAATTTGAAAAAATTGCGAAGTTCGGGTACCGACTTTGAAATAAACAAAAAAACAATTCCGGCGCAATAAAAAAATTACCGATATTTTTTACCAAAAAATTAATGCATTTTCATCGCGAAATGCAGAAAAAATTTCGGGGTTCGGAAATATTTTTGAAATAACTATAATTCTCTAAATATGGGCAATTTTGCCATGAATAACACGAATATACAAAAATATCCAGAAATACGAAAAAATTGTGATTTGAAAATATTTTCAAGATTACAATAATTCTCTGGATTGAGGCAGTTTTACAATGAATAACATGAATTTACCGTAATATCCAGAAATTTGAAAAAATCCTTAAGTTTCGCAAACGACACTGAAAAAAGTAAAAAAAAAAAAATTCCATGGTAATGAACAAATTTTCGAAAATGTGAGAAAATATGAAATAAAAAATATTTGTTCGGGAGTGCAGAACGAAACGCGGGGTGCTGAAAAATGTTCAAGATTATTATAATTCTCTTAATACAAATAGTGTTACCATAAGTGACATGCATTCGCAAAAATATATGCGGATATTTAAAAAAATCGTAACATCCGGTCGACCATTTCCTCAGTGAAATTGACATTGACAAACAGAAAATTCAATGACAGCAAACAAATCATCAATGATGTCAGAAAATTGAAAACCGAAAATGTTAATGGGGAAGTAAAAACGAATTTCAGGATTTCGAAAAATCATCGTGAAAGTGGCAGTTTAAAAAATTTGGACACTTTAGCCAAGAGCATAGAAATATAAATCAAATATTAAATATCCGAATTGAAAAATATACATGTATAATATCCCAATACATATACTGATATATCAAATTATAATATATAAATAGTATTGGTCAATATTTTAAATTACGAAATCCGGACGGATTTCGTCCGTCGCTAAAAAAATAAATAATACAAAATGAAAACAAGTAAGAGCGCGCTCGACGAAATCCGGCCGCGATTATAATTATGCAAAATAAGAACTATGCATAATGTTCCAACACACGTATAAATGTCATTCCCATCCCAAATACTAGATATATGGTAGCAATATCACCAGTCAAAATATCCAACATTTAAAATACGCATAATGTCCCCACACACATATAGACATAACGAATCATGTATAAATGATCCAAATATTTTAAATTTGAATATTCAAAATAAAATATACGCCTAATATCCCAACACACATATGAATAGCATCGCAAATGATAGATATCTGGAATATTCAAAATAAAATATACGCCTAATATCCCAACACACATATGAATAGCATCGCAAATGATAGATATCTGACAGCAATATCGCCGATAAAAATATCATAATTCAAAATTATTCATAATATCCCCACACACGCATAAATAACATAGTAAACAATACATATCTGACAGCAATATCGCCAATCAAAATATCGAAATTCAAAAATATCCATGAAATCTCAACACACACATAAATAGCATCGCAAACAATAGATATCTGACAGCAATATCGCCCGTCAAAATATCCGACTTGAGGTTTCAACAGTTTCTCATAAGGTTCTTTATTTTTTATAAGTCGGACTGAAACCTCATAAGGTCACCTGATAGCCTATCAGAAAACCCAAAAG
>JAPYZK010002184.1:0-14904 GCA_030522785.1 Platygaster equestris | reverse complement strand
AAAAAAAAAAAAAAAAAAAAAAAAAAAAAAAAAAAAAAAAAAAAAAAAAAAAAAAAAAAAAAAAAAAAAAAAAAAAAAAAAAAAAAAAAAAAAACTAAATTCCGAAATTCTATTGATGAGAAGTTACGCAACTGTCTTTCTCTCACCCACAAGAGCAGTCGTTTGAGAGAGAGAGAGAGAGGGGGAGAGAAAAATAGTATCGCCCTCCCCTGCCAAATTCATCAGCAAGGGAAATCCGTGCGATCATCGAAGGTTGACCTTCATACTGTTCATTACTAAGATAAATTTAATTAGTATCTCATGTAAATAGTACGAAAAAATTTTTTTACGAGTGAACTTTTTCGGACTAGTGATATTACTATTTTATACACCAAGGGGGGAATGAATGCGGTTTTTTGAAAGTCCTAGGGCAATAAACAGTTGTTTTACGAAATTTTTACCACACATTCGAGAAGTCGTTGGGTAATAGGAAATAGACTCGACGGTACAAGCAAGTACTCCTGCGAGCATGCCGAGAACTCCGGATAAAGTGACCGTTGGCGTGCCCCATTGACCAGGGTAGGGAATTCGGAACCAGGGCGCGTCCTTTAGAATCGAAATTTTGCTATCTGCTCTTCCTGGATGTCCAGGGGGCAGCGCGTCCGTGGCGGTTAGAATTATGCAAATTATCCACATGACGGTTATTGTTAGAAGAACCTACAGTTCATTAATTAATTAGGTCAGTTTTTGCATGTAGTAGAAAATTATTCCTGGAACACAGATCCGGCGTATTTTTTATTTTTGATCTGTTTTTTGAGGGATTAGAACACGAGATAGCGATGTATCGTTTATTTCGACATTTTTACGATGTTTCGTGAAGTATTTAATCCTCACCTCTGCTAACTGTCAAGCTCGATAATTTATAACTTATTTCGTGAAATGATACGAGTTCAGGAATCTGTCGATTGATTAGATTTTAGTGGAATTTTTCGAATTGTATGAAAGTTAGAATATTTTTGCGGTGCTCAACCTTCAATTTAGGATTTTTTGTATTCCAAAAAGTTTTTTCATAAATTTGGATATCAATTCATGAGTTTCTCGAGTTTTGAAAAATTCGTCTGTGCATTCGAAGTTGTGAATTCTCGGAAAATGTTCGTATTTTTTACAAAATTTTGAATATTTTCGAAACTTTGAAAAATCACAATATATAATTTAAAAAACGAATTCCGATAGTAAAATCATGAAAATTTGTTTAGAATACTACGAAACTTTAATGTTATGAAATTCTTTGAAATCTTCCCAGAAACCTTTATCCATGTATTTATAAATCAAGATTACAAATTTCTTATAGAATTATTATGTTTACGTACAAAATAGAAATATATAATATGTATATACTATAAATAAATATTTTTATAGACAAAATAGAAATTGTATGAGAAATTTGTGAATCTGCGAAGATTCCGCAGATTTGTATCAAGATTCCATCAACTGTATAAAGATCCGAGTTACTGTGGATTAATCGAAAGTATCAAAATTACTGTTAAACTTACTGGAAAATATTTGAATAGAGGAAACCAAACAATGCGGAATCCTTGTTCTTTTTTAAATGTAACCATGGGAAACTGGACGTTGACCATAACTTGGGAGTACAAAGTCAGCATTATAATTGTGCTGAAAAATAAAAAAATATATTACTCATATACTGAAATATTACGGTAGGTCAAAGGAACCTTTCAAAATACAGAGATAAAAAAATAGAAAACGAAATTTCAATTATCTCACCCAGACGCGATTCCCCAATGTTCTGAAGCAGTTTCGGCCGCGTTTTCAAACAACGATAATCCAACAAGGGACACAGTGGGTACAATAGTTAATGGCGTTATATATTTCAAAAGGTAACCGATGATACCTGAATTAAGTTCTCATGTCAAAAACCTTCTTACATGATTGCACAATGACGCAGTTTCAAAACAGTGAAAGAAATTAGAGAAATTTCGCAAAACCACAATCATTCGTACATGTTTGTGTCATCATTGCGCCATCATTTTACTATCAGTTTAAATCACGATGTTACGTTAATTAATGATGCAAGAAAAATACACTGTCATTTATAAATCACGAATACCCAATTATTATTCGTCAATCATTGAACAATCACGTTTTGAAACGTGTTGCACAATGATTCGTATTAACTGCGACCGCGAAATAAATTTTTAAATTGTACCCAATCAAATAAATTAGGCCCAATGGTGGTGCAACGATTGAATATTTTGAGGCACATCGTTTTTAATGGTATAATCATGTTTCAATTATTGTAACATGATGATTGATAAGAAATTTTTACTAAATCGAATGCTAAAAGCTACACGAAAAGTGATAATCGCAAAATTCACCTCCATATCCGACAATGACTTGAAACAACGATGACACAGCGATTGCCCCTGAAAGCTCTCGCATTCGCACTTGCCATAATTCCGTGCGATCTTCAGGCGACATTGCTTCCATGATTTCCGATTTCGGGCATTTCCATTGCGGCAAATTCATAACTGTCGTACATAAGGATATGAACAAATGTTTGTAAGCAATGTAAATTTTGAAAAATGTTGATCGTAATAAAATTACTTCGTGTTTTTATCTGCGATTTAAATTTTATCGTATACTATTCATCATTTTACATTATATACCAGAATCAAGCATAAATTGATAAGACTGACGATTTTGAAGTGGAATACTTCAAATATGGAGTTATATGGAGGGGGGGGGGGGGGGAGGGGTGAACTGAAAAATGTTCGCGAGCGAGATGAATAAAATTGTTACGAGATATTCGTAATTTTGCAAGAGTACTAATAAATTTTTAAATTATGAAAAAGGAATGAAAATTACTGTAATTTTTTCAAATGCTTTTGAAATATTGAAATTTACAGAATTTTAAAATTTTGACATATTTGGAAATGTTTCGGGATTATCAAAAGTTGACAATTTTTTGAAATTGTCGAAATGTCTAGTATTCTGAATATTTTCGAAATTTACATATATTAAGAAATTTTCAAAACCTCAAAAAATTGCTCAAAATTTACGAAACTAATCAAAAATTTTACTTATCTTAGAATTTTCAAAAATATTCAATTGTTATAATTGTCAAGTTCCTCGAAACTTTCAGAATTTCCAAAATTTACGAAGTTTTCAAAATAAACAACTTCTTAGGAAATGAATTTTATTATTCTAATACTAATTTCTATTCAAATATCAATTTGTGTGAAATAATTGGAATGTTCTTACCTGCTAAAGTTGGGACTAGAAAAGAAATCGTGCCGCCTTGAACCAACGGAAGTCTTGGCAAAGTAATAAAATTACGTTACAATATGAAAGTTATTTTGATATAATTATTAAAAAAATCCGATCGGAATTCTGTAGAGCTGCACATTTTTACCTGCACCCAAAAGTCGCCTGAATCCACGTAACTAGTCCCGAAACAAAAACCATTGTCGAAACAATGTAAGATCTCGCAGGGTCATCGTCAGCCATACAAAGTGCTGGTGTCAAAATGAATGGAATACTGACTATCGCTCCCACCATTGTTAAATAGTGCTTCAAATTAAAAAAACCATAAAAAATTCATCCAGCAACAATATTCTCTCCCCAAACAATAACAATCGTATTAACTGAATAATATCGTGTATTATTAAAATGCTAAGTACCTGAATTGCCATGAAAAGACAAAGATACCACGGAGGAACATCATCGATTCCATAAGTTAAATCCGTATTTTTATTTCTATCATTTATTTCCTGTCTTGTTTTGGCTTCATTCGAATTCTGGAATTAAAATGAAAATTATTGTTCTGAATTGCTATTTTTACGTAAAATATCCGAAACATTACCCATTTATATTCTACTTACAATTGTTGAAAGATGAATCGAATTTTTCGGCATCGCAACGAAATATTTTTCGACGAATGTACGAAACCGACTGATCTCACGATTTTTTCCGGATTGATATAAGTAGATCGCGTCAAACGAATCGCTTTAGATAAGATCGCGAGATGATGAAAAAATCATAAAACGACTTTTCGTCAACCAAAATAACGAAAACGAGTTTAAATCCTAAGTCACACAACCGAATCGTTCGAGAAACTGAAAACGACAAAAGGATTTTTCATTACCAACACTTGAACTCGATCATCAGGTTTTTTCGAACGTGAGCAACGTTGATTTATTTCATCCCGAGAGTTGACGGTATCGATGATCAGTTTTTTTCGATCTGCTTTGTTGAATTTTATCGAGTGTCATTAATTCTAATGATGCTAAAATGAATCGAAGTGCGAAGTTGCGAATTTTTCAGTACGTACGATAGAAATGTTCGAAATCATAGAAAACTGAAATTGAGATCGCTTAAAATTTCGAGTGTTCTATGCCTTTTGGAAAAAACATAAATCCAATTTTCGGAATTTCCAACCTTTTCGAAAGTGAATTGTAGGAATTTGGATAAGTTTCAAAAGATTTTGAAAACAAGTTCTGATATTACGAAAATTTCAAAGTCTACAGATTTGAAATGATAAATACTTCAAAATCCAAAAATTTAAGAACACGAACATTTTTAAGTTGGGAAATAGAAAAAAATCGTATGAATTTCAAATTTCATTCAATACTCATGAAACTCGCAGACCTCGTAAGATTTCATAAGAAAATCGAATCTTATAAGTAATTCGAAAATCTGATACGATCGTATAAATTCTTACCAAAATCAAAGTTTCAATTTCCAAAAAAGTGTTCACCAAATCAACTGCGAAGAAAACTGACAAAACAGCCAAAGAAGATTACTGTATCTATCTATTTAAACGTACATTTACATATATACTTATATATACACACACAGTATAAAGCATACATACATTTACCTCATCATCTCATTTCCTTAATTTGTAGTTTCGCGCTCATTCATCCCATTTCACTCACTTTCGAGTTCGTCCTTTTTCCAAGAAACCCGCGAACATCTTGTTTCACTCCATTCTTCAAAACGATTATATCGTCTCAAAAATCTTTTCAAACGTGCTCGAGACGTCCCAAGAGTATCCTAATTCGTGGTGGCTTTTTTCGGGCGTCTTGAGCATCTTCAAGACTTCCCAGTAGCCATATTTACGTAAATTTGATGTGAGCAACTTGCATGTCAGAGTTCATGTAAACTTCACGTAAACATCGTGTAAACAGTTTACGTAAACTGTGTACACTGTGCTTGCAAAATGTTTGAGCAAACCGACTCAATTTCGAAGGTCAAAGTCGCGAAAAAAAATTTGACAAGATTTCCACGCGTTTCTTGGGTTCATTCATCAACGGTCGATCGGTTATAGTTTGCATTAATCAAGCTTATGCCCAAAAATCTACCAGAGGCACTTTGGGTTCATTTCAGTACCATCAGTCAAAGTCGGCGAACGCCGGGAGAGCGTCGCTTTAACCCTGAAAGAACAAATTTGCAACAAACTTCAAACTGAATATTTGTGCCAATTTTGCGCAAACTGTTCCATCAGGGTAATTTTGTACGAATCGGCGAATGCTTGAATCGCGTTCGAAAACATGGGCGAAATAATACGAAAAAGTCTCGATGACGGTGATAAAAAAATTTTATTCGTGAGATTTGTTCATTTCATGGGAAACATAGTATTCACTCACGGGACTCGCATCACATGGTTGAACGACGAAAATACCGGAACCGAGAAGGTTAAGTGACGAGGAGAAAGAGGATAATTTATAACGGAATTTATCGGTTATTTTTGAAATCGACGCGACAGCAAGTGATTGGGGCGCATTCCTCCAGTCACACTTAAGAGTTCATATAAATAGAGAGTTTGGCCATTCACGCGCAAATACTTGATTGGCTCTTTCCAAAACTGGAGTCAAAATGGCAGCTCCAAGCTTAGTGTGTACGTGTCGAATGTATGCGGCGTACCGCCGCCATTTTGGATCCAGCGATGACACGTACACACTAACACATTACAGATGGCCAAATTCTCTATTTATAGGAACTAGAATCTCTATTGCGCGCTTATTTACTTGTTATGTACTGACTTTATAATGTAAATTGCATTATGTGTACTCAAGATTGCAATATATATGCAGTGAAAAATGTGATGAAGCGTCTCTTGCAGGGAAACATTATCAGCATTATCATGTTCTGTCAAATTCAAATTTCTTCCCACTATTCTCTGCGACAACTTAACATTTTGAAACTTCCCGCCACTTAAATTGTCACTCTAAATCGAAGCAACAGTGTTTACAAGCTTGAAGATAGCAATCAAAATGGCTGCCCCCATCTTTTTCTTTTTAGGATAGGACTCTAATCACACCATGTCAAAATTATTCTCAAATGTTCGAGTACCTAAGTAAACCTGAAAGGGAGGGGGGAGGGGGAGAATGAATTGAATGAAATAATAAATATATAAATCTCATCAAATTATGAGGATTCTCTCGTCCTTTCATCACCAAACCTCCTCAGCCGAAACCTTCAAAATCATAAACTCGTGGATTCGTACGCAATCACAGATGTCGCGCGCGGTTCTTTTGTTTCTTCATCTCGTTCCGAGTCTCCCGTGTTGCGTTATTTTCTTCATCGACCTCACATTTTCCGATACTTTTTGAGCAATAAATACTTTCTCCACGTACGACTTGCACATTGAATTGACACACAGGACTCGTTTGTGCACTCATTTTTCACGCAAACCCACACACTCGCATCCACACGAATATGATTACATCCACGGAATAATGTCACGTTAATTAATGATTATCAATTCATATCGAGTCAATATCAATGTATTACAATCAGACAATACTCAACAGTGATCATTATTCGTTATATATTACAATTAATAGTTAAGAGTGACAACAACATGACGACGGAGGCGTTGAAGCATATTCGAAGAGCTGAAAACCAAAAGGCGACAACTGACATTTCGGTAAGGTTCATCTCTTTTCGTGGTGGACGTGTTTACGTACATTAGGTGTAATCTTCATGTAAACATCGTGTAAACATTACGTAAACTAGGGTCCTCGAATGTCAGCAAACCTTTTGATTTTTGTTCCTTCGTTTTGTTTAGGGAAATTGTCGCAAGGCAGTACGTTTCTTCTGCCCTTTTTTTTCGTTCTTCGTCTCGGTTCGAGACAAGTTCAGAGAGAAAGAATCTTACATGATATTTACGTACGGGGTTATAAAGAGCCATATGTATGTTTCGAACGTTTTCACGAATTCATCGTTACACCTCTTTTTCGTTTGTCGATTGTTTTTTACATCGAGTACCTTACCAACGTTCCAGGATTGGTTGTTTCCGGGAATGGTTGGTTAGGTAGGAAGTTTTCCAGACGTCGAGTATGTCGAACTGTTCAAATTTTGTGTCGATTGTTACGGGATTTGGGATTTTTGGCGTGATGTTACCTTGGAAATTCGATTATTTTACAGGTAAGAAGTAAATAAGTAAGTTACTCCGACTTAGTTCTTTTGGGAAAGTTTTACTGAAATTTCGGGAACTGGACATTTTGATACTTGGAAATTAAACCTTCAAAATTCTACTTCAATACGATTTGAAAAATCAGTGGAATTTAACTTATTCAGAGAGAGACCTGTAAAATGAATCGTAAAAAAACGAGATCGCGATATTTAGGAAGAACAAATTCGAAAATCCCAAATCGCAACGTTAACTAAATCGAAAAAAACGCATGATAAAAACTGCATGAAAAAAAAATGTTTGTCCCAACCAAAAATCCGCGTAGCTCTCGAAAAATGAGTCAAAAATAGGTCAAACTATTTACATATAACACAAAGTATTTATTGCTAATACGAAAACTATCCAAATAATAATGGCGTTTGCAACAATTATTGCAGCGAGATTATCACTCCCATGGGGATTCCGGAAAATGGGCGTAAAACCTAATATTTACAAAACCGAAAAACGTCGTCCGACCCCCGCGAAGTTGTCGGGAAATAATCGCGGTGACATTTGAATCGAGTTCTCCCATACGTAGTTCGTCGAATCTTCCGGTATATTCCTACCCTTAAAATTACAGATATTTTCGTATATACCGTTAAAACATTGACGATACACACAAAGTATATACATATATAAAAGACGACGACCGACGACAATTCTAATCAGATAAAAAATAAATAGCAAAAATATATATCTGCATGAAAAACATCGATAACTCGACCCTTTACCTCTCCCTAAGCAAAAATGCGCATTCTTTCGTATTTTTGTTGATATGATGGGATTTTGAAAAATTTTGGGCAAGAATTTTTCATTTTATGCGTTCGATGTGTCTTTTTTTTAAGTTTCGACGGTCAAGCTTCTTCTAAATTGCCGAAATTTACAAAAAAATCTGGTTTTTCTTTTTTCTTTCGAAAAATTATAAAAAATTCCAACTCTTTCAAAGTCCTAGGGTTTTCTTGAATTAAATTTCGTTAAATAAATTAAATAAATTAGATAAGTGAAATAAATTAAATAAAAAATTTAATTTAAAAAATAGATAAATTTTGTTATTACATAATCAAATTTAATTAAAATTTTTCAGATTTCAATTTTAAGTCTTTCAAAGTCCACCAAACCAAAAATATAAGTATAAAAGAAAGCGCGTTTCTGCTTGGGTCGCTACTTTTCGTGAAAACCGTTGGAATATACATGTGTCTCCGTACAAGATACGACGATATGCCTCCGGGATATACACTTGGTATATATATATATATACTGTGAGTTCGTGGCAGTGATTTACAATGACGATTAGAATAATTCGTAGAAAAACACGTGAAAAGAAAAACGCGGTAAAAAAACGCAGCATTGCCGTTATAAAATGCACATCAACTTTCGTATAAAAATCAATAAAAAATGCGATACTCCACGTTTTTTTTTTTCGTTTGGAAAATCTGGTTCGCAGGAAAATACTCGACAACGTTTTTACAGAATCAGTCGGTTGGCAATGATTATATACAATTGTTTCTTTCGTTTTCGTTACACCGACGTTTAACAATGTTTTTGGGGCGAATAATCAGAAATGCGGATTTTGGAAATTTGATCGTTTTTTTCTAGTTCGATTCGGAACATTGATTTTTCACCCCAGTTATCGCGCTTTTTTATGAAAATGAACAGTTTACAACGTCGGGACGAAAAAGTAAAGGAAGAACTTGACCAGGGTTGTTGCGATTTCTGGATTGGAATTTTCCTCGGTTTTTCCAGTTTTTCATTAGCTTATAATATCAATTTTCCAAAAGGATGTAACAGAAAATTGACAGTTCAGTTCGAAATTATACTTTGTAAAAAGTATAGAGTATAAAAAAATGATCCACATCGTGCTAATTTTTTATGGAGTTAATATATTTTACAGTTGAAATGATTTGTGTACAAATTCATCATGAACATTTATTGAACACATGATTTTAAATATCGATTTCATAATTACTCGATCGAAAAATGGAATTTTCGATTCCAGGAAATGTTCCAGAGTATGGAATTCTAAATTAAATAAATTCATGATCGTTGTTGAAAAATTACGAGATCGAAACAAAAGTGAACGAAAAACACGAGAAAATATTCAAAAGTGTAAAAAACCCCCAAAAATGTAAACGAGATTCAAAAATCCATATTTCGTAAAAAATTCCCGAGTTTTTTTCAGGGCAACAACCCTGACTTTCGATGCCGCGGAATGTTGCGAGTTACAAATATGCAAAATCTCCTCTGTACACGCGATTCGAAAAAAACAGTCTGTTGTTCGGTGTCGCTCGAAAAAATGCAAGTCTTGAAAATCGTTAGTCTCATCCGCGTTGCCCGAATCGCCAAGGAAAAGGAAACGAGCGTCAGTGTTATATGCTATATATATACATTACATACACACCCATGCGTTTTTAAATACCGCTTAAAAACCTAATTGCCATAATTTCGATGGCTCATGTAAACGTTACATCACCAGTGGATGGACAAATTCCGAAACGATGCGAAAAAACGGAGGGAAAGTGTACTCGGAAAAAGATTTTGTCGATTTTACAATAGATTTTGTTGATCCAATTCAATGTTTCGTTGAGTCAACCAAATATATTGTTAAGGCAACAAAATTTATGGTCCAGTCAACTTAACATTATTGGGCAAATAAAATTTATATCAAAGTTAACTAAATTTTGGATCGATTTAACTTAATGTTTCATTGAATTAACAAAACGTACGGTTGAGCCAGCTAAATATTTTGTCAATTAAAATAAATATTTCGTTGGGTCAGCTACATCTTTTGTTAAGCTAACAAAACCTGTGTTTGAAATGACTGAATGTTTTGTCAAGTCAACTAAATATTATGTCAATACAACGTAATATTTTCTTGAATAAATTAAATATTCTGTCAAGTCAACTTAATGTCTTGTTAAGTCAACAAAATGTATAGCTGAGCCAGCTAAATTTGTTGTCAAGTCAACTAAACGTTTTTTTGAGCCAACAAAACGTGTGGCTGAACTGACTAAATATTTTGTCAGCCAAACTAAACGTATAGTTGAGCCAGCTAAAATTTTTGTTCAGTCAACTACATGTTTTGTTGAGCCAACAAAACGTGTGGCTGAACTGACTAAATATTTTGTCAGTCAAACTAAATGTTTTGTTAAGCCAACAAAATATTTTTCTAAGCCCACAAAACGTTCATTAAACTTCGTTTTGCTGAATCTACTAAAAATTGACGAAATCCCCTTCCAAGGACACGCATTTTCGTCGGTAATTAGCCTAAGCATTGATAATGCTTTCGGATACAAAGACACATGTACGCGACCCGGTGAGAGGAGAAACACGTGTACAGGGTCGCCGGGCGCATGAGCATCTTCGTTTCACAATCTTATTGCGATATTGTTTTTTTTTTAGATCGTTCCGTGTATTTACAAATCAATTATCGTTACATTCCCGTCACAATTGCCAGCCAGCGGCCGCCGAGAACACTGCGACGGTCGTTTCGAAACGCTTGGCGCGCGTTTCCGGAATTTCGAAAATCAATGAATTGACTAAATATTGCACATTGATGAGATTACAACTTTTTAGGTGTGATCTAGGATTTCTAGTTCATGTATTCTGTTAGGATCTGATTTTTTGGGTCCCTAGAACTTCGAAATAACCGGAAATTGGAAAAATAACAAAAAAATCCGAAAACTCGCGCCAGCGTTTCGAGCCTCGACGCTCGGATTTTACAAAATAACACGCACTTATCTAAGGTATCGTTTTCCACGCTCTCAGAGAAAATTTTTCTCGAATTAACGAGGTATTACACCTGAATCGACGTAGGACAACGCACTTTGTCGACCCGACATTTTTCTGCATAATTTCTCACTTGGAATTATTTGATTTTCTTAACAATTTGACTATTTCACAATGAAATTATATGTTCCGATATCGATAAAAAATTTTCTCGATATTCAACACCACTAATAAATTACGAAATCGAAGTTTCGTGAAAATTACAAAATCGAGGCTTCGTTGTACAAGTACCAGAATCGAAATTTTGTAGACGTTACAAAACCACGTTTTCATTTTAAAACTTGCGAAATTTTCGAATTCTGAAATTCGGGAATTGATAAAAACGGAGGTTTCGTCGGATCGACAAAATCTTCTCTCCGAGGCGACCTCGTCTACCGCAATTGTTCGATTTGTCGACGGTTCGCGTTTCAGCATGGCAGCTCCTGGCGCGAAGACTTGATGTGATGCTTCGTCGAGTTCAGAGTGCATCAGGGATTCCCGTCCGCCGCCATGATGTTGTGAACCTGCTCGAGTTTGTACGCGAGCCTTTGCCGCTGCGAAAATTCGTCTTCCTCGAGCGTCACTATCAATTGTTCGTTGTACTTGCTGGCGTACGCGTAGAGCTCGTTCAGGGCGCAATTCGTGTTGAACTCGGTTGTGTGTAACTGGAAATTATTGTTTTTCTGTAATTCTCGAAGAAATTCCAGCTTTTTCCACTCTTTTGCGAGTGAAAAGTGACGGAGTTTGTCACTCGTGTGGAAAGGACAGTTTTTTTCACTAGTATAGGTATCGAGCACCAATATACCCTAATGATTGTAGTTTTTATAGAAATAGGCAACATTTTTATAAAATCAGCGAATTATTTATAAAAATTCGTTTTTTTATAAGGCCGGTTTTATGAAAATTATATATAATTTTCGATTTTTATTAAGAGGTTTTATGGAAACTTAACAAAAAAATTTTTGTTACAAAATCAGTCAAAATTTTCATGCAATTCATCTGTTTTTTAATAAAAACAATTGAAAGCCTTCAAGTTTTCTTATAAAGCTATTATTTTTATGAAAACTTGGCGATTTTTATAAAAATTTTATATTTTTATAAAAAACAATTTCCTGATATAAGGAATTTCTTTTATAGTAATATTTGATACGTTTTATTACACAAGGTAATAGAAAATCATGTTCGTAACGTTTTTTAGCTATTACAAAACGTAAAAACATATGCTTTTATAAGATTTGAAAATTCTCCAACTCAAATTGAAAATAAGCATCCAAATTGACATAAATTTTATGGACACGAAAGTTGACTATCGGATATCTGATGCAAAGGTCGCAAGTTCAAATCCCGCTGCCTCCAAAAAATTTTTAAATTTCTTTCGAAACGAAATTCGAGCTAGATCCTCATAAACTGATGAAAATGGTATATACATTAGCAAAATGATCCAAAAAAGGTTAGAAAAATTTGTGCATATTTTTAAAAATGTTGAAAACAAATTTTTATACGTAAACTTTTTTTTCATAAAACTTTTATAAAACCACTTTATAGAAAATGCAAATTTGATAAAACTTTGATAAAACCGACCTTATAAAAATTGTTATAAAAGTTTTTTATAAGGTTTTTATAAAAACTATATTATAATCACTAGGGATAATATTATATCATTTAACATTAATATTAATGATAAACTACATTAATATTATACATACATTAATATTAATGATAAAATATTCATTATTCATTATATTCATTTAATATTTATCATTCAACTTTGTGAAAAATGTCGAAAATTCGTCCATTATTGATCAAAGGAAAAATTGTTTAGGCACGTCAGAATTTTTTCAAGCGAAGAGTTATTCGACTCCCCGCAATTTGAAGGATTTCCATATTTTCCAGTCAAGCGGTCACCCTTGGAATATTCGTTTACGAAGCATGAAAATTACCCTAGATTCCTCGGCGAGCATGGCATTCATGTCCTGATCGGAAATAGCAGGCATGATTTTGATGTCCGAGTAGTAACGGTCCACCCACTCTTTGTACACTGGAATGTCCTTGGCGTAGAGCAACTTGGAACTCGGCGAATCTTTGCCTGAATAACGACAAAGGAATACTTGGTCAATACAATCAGTTCGCTCGAGAAATGTTTCGCAACTGTACAGCTTAATTTTTCATTCGGTGTATTCAAACTGATTACGGTAATTTTTTATTTTTCAGCTCTTCCCTAAAAGCTGAATAGAATTATTATTCTGAATGTTTACACTAGAAGTACGCAAAAGTGGTGGAAAGTTGAAGTTTTTCAACTTTTGATACTAAAATGACTTGTATTTTTTTTATTTTTTTTTTCAAGTGTACAATTTATAAATTTATAAAATTGCAAACAAGAACAATAAATTTTGGTTTGTGAATTTATAAAGTAAAAAATATTTTGTTGAACGCAAATGTTGAACAAAGAATTGGTTATTTGAACTTTTTGGGATTTGTAACTATAATTCAATTATTTGGAAATTTTCATTTCTAAATCGAGACAACATTCAGTGATTCGACTTAAAATGGAATTTTCAAGTTATATTCAAATTTCGATCGATGATTCCAACTGTCTATTTTTGTTTATCGAAAGTTTTCGATTCTATTGAACTTTTGGAGTTTAAATTCAAATTAAAATTTGAACTGATCCAACTTTATAAAATTTATACAATTTTATATGATGAAATAAATGGAAAAATCGAATTTTTTAAACGCAAATTAAAACGTTCTGAAAATTCAAAAATGTCAAAATTTAACGTTTCATGTAACAAGTTACAAAAATTAATAAATTTCGAAGTCAATGAATTTCCAGATAATACAAAATTATTAATTTAAATTTTTTGGCACTGATAATTTGCACGTATCCAAAATTGTAAGCTATTATAATTCAAATTCATGAATTTCGAAATTTTCATTTCCGAAATTCAAGGATTAGACTGAATTCAAATTTTTGAGTTACACTCAAATTCCAATTAAGGATTTCAATTTTCGATTTTTTTTTCTTCGAAAGTTTTCAATCCTATTAAACTATTAAAATTCGAACTAAAATTTAAATTCAAACTTTTTCAACTCGACAGAATTTATATAACACGAACGAACAGAAAACACGAATTTCGTAAACGTAAATTAAAACATTCTGAAAATTCAAAAATCTCAAAATTTAGTTTCATATATCATTCCAAAAAATACAAAATCACTTACTTGAACTTTTTGGAACAATTTTGGGCATGCTCTCAAAATTATGAATTATTATAATATCACAATACATAAATTACAAAAATAGTTATTTTAAAATTGATATAAAATCCATTGATCATACTTAATTCAAAAATACATATAAAATGAATATAAAAATACGAAACTACAATTAAAAGTTTTTCAACTCTACAGAATTTATATATCACGAACAAACAGAAAAATCGAGTTTCATAAACGTGAATTAAAACGTTCTGAAAATTCAAAAATCTCAAAATTTAGAGTTTCATATATCATTCCAAAAAATACAAAATCACTTACTTCAACTTTTTGGAACAATTTTGGGCATGCTCTCAAAATTATGAATCATTATAATATCAAAATACATAAATTACAAAACTGTAATTATAAAATTAATATAAAATCCATTGATCATACTTGACTATAAAATACATATAAAATTAATA
>JAPYZK010002183.1:0-20916 GCA_030522785.1 Platygaster equestris | reverse complement strand
GATTGATTATGACTGTATTCGACACTTTTGTAAACAACAACAAAAACATTGCAGCAATACACAGTTTTGTAATTTTTAGGTTAGGGTTGGGGAGTTTGATGTTTCGATATATGTCGAGTCGCTCGTCCGCCATCTCTTTTTCATTATCCGTGCGTAAACGGTCGCTAAACTGAGCGTGAGCGAATTAATAGCTACAGGTCGTTAAGATGAGCGTGGGCGAACAGCTTATTCGCCCACTAGTGGGTGAACGAGTTCATCACTCACATGCCATACGTCAACAATCAGGTGATCCATTATTTCGTCCACTCTCAGAATGGCCACGAAATCACGTATTTCTTGCGGGCGTTAAATAAATAATAAACGTGCCAGTTTTTACAGTGTGGTTTTAAATTAGCTATTTATTTATCTACACTGAGAGAACTGAAAGATTGAGTCAAATGAGAATCAGGTACGACTACACTGCGTTGCGCTCTCTGCGTTGGGTTAACGTGACTGCCACGTTATCGTAAGAGAATGAATGAAAACTGTCATCAATGAAAATATTTGATATTCACACAAAATGAAATTGATTTACAAGTGTTGCTAAAAAATGGTAATATGTGTTAAAATTGTTTTGATAACATATCACCCTGTTTAATGCAAAAATTCCAGATGCATTGGTTTTTACAATTCTTCCAATCCGCTCGATATATAGAACACAATGCTGGCATATTTTTTAATAAATCGAATTTTCATCAACTCCAAGTCTCAATTGACACTTCAACATTAAATAGTAATTAAATGAATTTTTATTCAATTTATCGAGTTGATCTATCTTTCGTTCATGTATTTATTTATTAAAAAATATGCCATGGTATAACTATAATTAGTACAGAACTTTGTACATTTGGAGGAGAAAAAATATGACGGAACATTAAAAATTTTCACAGTTACTATATTTTCATGTATGTAAACGTACAAGTAAAAAATGAATGTACTTTTAGGGAAAAAGTTGAATTTTTCTTCCTCCAAAGCACCAAAGACAATAGTTCGCAATTTATTTTCTCAAACTACATTGCTTAAATAAAAATATGTGTCGTTCGAGAAACATTCAAACGCAGAACATATTTTTTTTTTGTTCTATACATAATTTGTAAACATTTGTTGTGAAAGTCCGACAATACTGTAAACACGCTGAAGATAATAAATCATGTAAAAATACAATGAAGATCAATTCATTGCTTTTTTAACAACATTTTTGTGCTTGTATCAGCAAAAAAATCGAGTTATGGAATAATATTCAGATGAAAAATGTAACAGATCAGGCATTTTCCATAACAGAAAATACACCAAAAATAAAAACATCAATTGAAGTGATATAAAAGTTTCAGTGGCCAACTCGCATTGTTTGCAAACATTTAGTTCAGTTGAACAAATATCGAAGAGAAAACTGTTGGAATGAAAAAATATTTCACTTCACAAAAAGTTAAAATATGTTTTATGCTAAATAAGTAAAACAACTATTCATTTAACTTTTTCATCTGTAATAAAAAGCATTCGATTAAGAAATTTCCCAACAGGTATATTATTTCAAATTTGGGGTGAAATCGTATAACAAAAAAAAAAAGTTTTTCAGGGTTGAAAATTTATGTTCATCATTTGCAGTAGAAGTTGAATGACAAAATTTGAAAATTGTTTAGGGATTGGATGCGAAGCAAACCTAACGAATTTCAAGAAAAAAGATAAGGTAATTTTGACAATGATGTAAAGAACAACAATTTTGCTGCATTAGGTAAGCTCACCCTTTCCGAGTCAATATCATCGGCTAATAGAGCTTCTTCTTCGTCATTGCCTAAATCGTAATCTCCGAGATCGTCATCCAGCAAATCATCATCGCTGAAAGACAAAAAGTGGGTTCAAGTACATTGTAATTAGAACGTCGATATTTGCAACTGCGAATGACAAAAAATTATTGAAACTCAATTACATCAAATTTCTGTTTTTAGTTTATTGCACTTTATTTTCAATAGAAAAATGAGGTGCATCATCAGACATCATTCATCAGGAAATAATAAGAGTATTGTAACATAATCAAACAAAATGTAGAGAAATACAACAATTCAGTAACTTGTAGAACAAAATGAAAAAATCTAGACAATTCCATTTGTCATTTTTTTTTTCATTTACATCAAAAAATATAAGCAATTGCATTTTCATACGCAAATCATCATTCTACCAACATTTCCGTGTTTGAGAGTTTCGTCTTCTCGACAACGTTATTCGAGAGTTTAACCTAAAAAGGCCTAAGTCTACAATAACAAAGCTGAAAATTTAGAAACAAAGCAAGAAACATGTTAAGAAATCGGTATTGCTATTCTTTCAACAGAATAAATTTTTTTTTTTTGCAAATTGATGACTGAAAATTTTCTTACTGATCCGACATTGTTGACGTCTTAACAGTCCTATTCTTTTTTCCACTTTTGATCACTCGGGACGTGAACAACAAACACTGCTGAACACTGCAAACATTAAAACTGAATAAAACACAAGAGGTCAATTGTGATTTATGAAGACGATGAGAATTTTGGAGAATTTCAATCAATTATAATTTCGACGATGGAGTTAATTGAGTAAAACTTGACAGTTTGACACCATTTTGACTATTGAACAGTGTCGTCCGTCTCTGTCCGACTCCCATGCATAAGGCCAGACAGAACTTCGGTTTCCAGAGCCGCTGTTCCATAGAGTGCGAGAGAGACGCGAATGGCAATTCCCGCCAAACCTAGGTTTGGCGGAAATTTTTGAACTTGATGAGTGATTGCAATTTTTTCTCTTACATGAGCAAAATAAATCAACAGGTTAAAAAAAATTCAAGGCTAGGTGTTTTTCATTCACTGTATATTATTATAATATACAAATACATGGTATTAAATGCTCCACGTAAAAATTCATTGTATAAAAACATCTCCACAAACAAATCCATACAAAATGTAACTAAAAAATTTTATCAAACATATTGTTTGAGTCTCTGCGCAGGAGACGAAAAATTAGGGCGGGAGGAGTTTGAAAAAAGGAGAGAGAGATAGAAGATGAACGAAATGTATAGGTGTAGTATCGTAGTATTAATGTATTAATAATACGATTTGATGTAAAAGGCCCAAAAGCCCATTGAGGGCATGGTGTAACTGATATAAATAAATAACTAAATTGTTTAAGCCTCTGTTGATTCCTGTTCCTGCTGTACGAACTTGGGGTATTTTTCCGTGACTTTCGTCCAGCTCAATTTGCCTTTAGCTAAATCTCGCACGACTGCAGGGATTTCATCGATCTGTGCATAAATAAACAATTGTTTTGAAAAAAGCCATTTCCTCGAGAACAATGAGTTTCCAGTTTTTCGGAGAAAACTTGAATGAAACGGAAAAACCCTAAAAAATACTTACGTTGATCCTGACTTGTTCCATGCTATCTCGTTCACGGAGAGTCACGCTGTGGGGAACTTTCAAAGTATCGAAATCGACGGTTATTGCAAAAGGTATACTGATCTCGTCAGTCCTTGCATATCGGCGTCCGATGCTGACCATCGAATCGTCGACTTCGTGCAGAATATCCTCTTCGGCAAGTTCGTTAGCTGAAAAAATAACAGTTTCTTTCATTATGAACACTTTCAGAGAAAAAAATTTCAATTCCTAAGAAATCATAAAATATCTTCTAATCAAGTAACATCAAAATATCTTCAAGAATGAGAATCATAGGAACTTCAATTTTCAGTAAAATTTCACATCAAAGGCGCCGAAATTGGAGAACTCTTCTCAAAACTGATAATGGCAGGAGAAAACATAATATCAATAGACTCCCCCCCTCCTCCATACAACCCTGTTATCCGTTTTTATCATAAGATTTCAGAACTATTTTGTGGTCTCTAAAAGAATCATAAAATAGAACAAAATCCAGTGAGAAATTTAGTTTTTTTTTCTTTTTTTTTTTTGAACAAAAAAAGCACGTCGAACTTACACAACTGTTCAACTAATGGGACAAACTCAGCCTTTCCGCTCAGAGGCAGTACGCAACATTTCACAGGAGCAACCACTGGTGGTATCGAAAGATAATTCCTCTGCTCGTCCCCTTCTCTGACCTTGAAACTATTTTCTAAAATCGCGGACATGATCCTCCCAATTCCAAAAGATGGTTCGATCACGGACGGTACTATTTTTTCCGAGTGAAGAGTTTTTTTATACCTCTTCACTGTGACAACATCTTTCGTGATTTCGAATTTCTTTCCATTGTCCAATGTCAAGTTGAAAACTCCTGATAACACAACAAAAAAAACAAGAAATCAGCAATCATGTCAATATATGAAATAATTATCGATGCATAGAGTAAGGGGGGTAACCAATGTGTCAATTAGTTATTCGAAAAAACTGGAGAACTCTTTAAATTTGTAGAGAAATTCAGAAAAATACGTTCCCGACACAAAAAACATTAGACACAGCATTCAAACCTCTATTCTCACTTACCATTTTCCAATTCCTTCTCTACCTCGTCGACCTTGTTCTCTTCCTGAAGTTTCTCCAGCTCCTCAAAAATCTGCTTCGCCTCCTTCCTGAAAGTTTTGCCGATGTACGCACGATTCGGCACCAGCTCGCACACGTCGATGACCTTGGGCTCCGGCAATTTTTTCTCCGCCACCAATTTGACCCCGGTGGCCTTGGAATGTTGACTCAGGTCATAAGCCGACCTATCAGCGCAACCGACGCATTCAACCCAACCGTACGAAGTCAAGCATTCGGCGTCCCAACAATCGCAGGCATAATGTGCCATTTCATTATCCATGTGCTGCCGGAACCTCAGCTTGGATTCCTTTATTCCAACGTGTACCAGGAATTGTTGGATTCGGGCCATGAAATACCCTAAAGTTTCGTTGGCAACGAGGCCACTTTCCACGGCTTTTCCAATGGTGATTTTTTCTGCGCTTTTTCCATCCGTTTGGTTGCATGCCGAGTAGAGTAGCATTTCTGTGTCCTGAACGGTTTTGAACTTGGAGTGGCTTTTGTCGTTGGGGTCGCAGAAGTGCTCGATCTCGGCCATTGTGAATTCCCGGACTCTGTTAAGACCGGATCTGGGGGAAATTTCGTTGCGGAAGGCCTTGCCGATTTGGGCGGCGGCGAAAGGCAGGCGCTCCTTTTTACACTCCAGGAGGCGCTTGAAGTTGACGAAGATGCCTTGGGCAGTTTCCGGGCGCAAGAAAGCTGAGGAGATGAAAAATCGTCAGTTTTTCTCGTTCAATTCAAAATTTTGTTAGGATACATTTTATTTTCTTGGTATTTAAATCTGAAAATTTCGATTCAAATGAAGCAAAAATCACGAAAATTCATGCGAAAATTTTCAAATGAGTGATATTTTGAATTTTAATTATAATCAATGTCTTCGTCAAATTTTCAATTTAGAATAATTCATAGACTGGAATTTAATTATTTCCACTAACATGGACACCTGTCCTGACTTTCGTTTTTTTATAAAAATTTTCTGTCTTGTACAGCCATAAAATTTTGATTCACGTCTTCATTCATAAGTGAAAATACAAATTGAAAAATTCCACATTGAAATAAAAAAATATGTGCACATATTATGTAAAATGCAAACCTTTGATCGTTCCAGTAGGTCCAATTTCTGTAGCGAACATGAGATTAAATTCCATGGGTTCGGAGAGGTCATTTCCCGAAATCGGAGATTTCATATTGAATCTCTTGAGAACATCGGACATTTCCGATTTCGTCATTCCGTCAAGTTTGACTATAATGCCTTGACATTCTGATTTTGTGACGTCGTCGGTTTTTCGGTCCGAAATAATCTTTTCAAGTTGTGCTTTGATGAGATGATCCAAACGGAAACATTCGCCCGTTTTTACATCCTTGACCATTAGGTCCGCGAACCGATCAACATGACCTTAAATATAAACAAAAAAATGTGCCATTAGGGTTTCGTGCACATTTTTTAAAACTATTTAAATAAAAATTGGAGCATTTTTTTTATAAAGATATAAAAAAAAAAAAAAAAAAAAAAAATAATAAATATAATGGAAAAAAATTATGGAGCTTCATTTGTATATCTGAAACTGAACATTTATAAAATTAACAGGTAATTAATTCATGATTATTTTTAAATTTATCAAATTTCCAAGAATTTCGGAAAATGCATGTAAATTTAGAAACTAGAAAATTGAAAAAAATCTACAATCTTAAAAATGTAAACGCTATAAACCATTAAATGACAACAAAATTTAGAAACTCCGAAATGAAACAGAATTTGAAACCCATCACAAAATAAGAAATAATCAAAATTGCAAGTAGAGCGAAAATGTAATACTACACAATTGAAGAAAATCTTGAAATTTTTCAATTTTAGAAAAAAAAATGAAGCTCAAAAATTTAGGGACATTTTCAAAATCTAACAAAAATAGCCTTTATGTCTTTGAATATTTATTATGACTTTAAAAAATTGCAGTTTGTCCTAATGTTCAAGCTTTTAGAAAAAATATTAACTTTTTATACGAAAAACAATTGAAGAAATTGGCGTTTTTTCGAGAGTAACAAAAAATATCATCTCACCTGAAGCCTTCAACACAGGTTCAGGAGTCAGAATCGAACAATCGACCTCGATCATTTGTTCTTTAACGACGAAAAATTTATACCAAGCATCCAACAGATTTCTCTTGAACGAAGATCCCATTCGACCGAAATCGTATAGTCCACTGATGCCTCCATAAATTTCAAATGATGGAGCATAAAAAAATCTTCTCACCAAAAGATCCTCTATTTTACCCCTGTCAAAAGCACAGTCTTGGACTAAAGAAAGTTCCTTGTCTTCCAAAACTTTTCTCCGAACTTTGAGTTCCGCCACTGCTTTTTTGATGTCCAGCTCAGGGGCTCCATCAGATTTGAGTTTTCGAACCAAATCACCCTAAAAATAAGAACCATCTAAGTTTTCGATTTTTTCAAGTGGATTTTTCAATGTTTTGTATAGAAATTATGTTTTTCTGAAATTTGCCAAGGGATAGCACTTTCCTGTGTATAAACACAAGCGAAGCGAAAATAGCTCTACCGAACAGTGAGTGAATTTTGCCATAATAATTTCCATTGCATATACTATGCAAATATAATTTCCTCGAAAAAAGTTCGCAAAATTAACTCATGAATCCGTAAAAAAGCAATAGCATAAATAAATGAGCATATGGCATTCTCACCTGTTCCTTGACGGTAGCCCTCAGGGGAGCCAAAATATCTTCCATATTTTGAATTTTTGACGTTGTAGTTTGCTCAACGTTGTCTTTTGCTTTGCACTGCTTTGCACTGGACTGAATTCACTGCATGGATTTCACTGAGTCTGGTTTGAAAGAATTGAAAGCGTTGCAGTTTTTATTTAATTTTGAAATTGCTCTTATTATTATAGTTATTTTCACTCATCTTGTGCATCTGAGCACAACGTTGGGCACAATTGAGCAGCGGCAGTCAAGCAATGTTAGCAAATGTTAGCAATGCAATGTGCACTTGACATGTATAAGTAAACACGTCAGTCGAAATTGGTCAAAATAGTAAAAATAATAACGTAAAAGTTAAAACACTTGATATACATGTTATTTGATAACTGCAAAATGTAGACCACAAACAATAATCCTGTGAATACGGAGTTCATTGAAATTCGTTTGTACTGAATAATGGGCAAGAATGGGTGTTCCGTGATTTGCAGATACGGAATTGATCTATGAATTTGGGCATTTTCAACAGAGTCAATTTGAAGGTACCTCAATTGTTGATTTAGCAGTTTGTGATACTGCCCAAATTGATTTTTTTTAAGTTTATCGTGAACAATTTTCGTTGTCCAATTAGTTTATGTACTAGGTTTTATTGTTTATCTATCTATATATATATATATAAATGAAATTCATTTTGTGTTTGCTCCCTCTTCACGCTCGAACTGCTGAACGGAATGACTTTAAATTTTGCCCGATTGTCCATTATACTTTTGAGAAGGTTTAAAAACTACTCACGTAGGCCGCGAAGTGGCTGTACTGATAAAAAAAATAATTATTAAAATATCCCATCCCCGGTTGCATCGAAAGTTCGTCATATTAGAAACCGTCGAATAATTCGAAAACGGACCAAAATTCCCTTTTCCAGGACTCGAAAAGCGGAATGTATTCGGAGTGGGCATCCCTGAGCGCGCTCATCCAGCAGGGCTCGGAAGAAAGCGAGAGCGTCCTCGAAAAATTCGCCCCTGGAATCGGACGGGAAGTCGTGCTGTCCATCGTTCGACAACTCGCAGCGAACCTGGGCATAGCCCAGGCGGCCGAGCGCAGTCCATTGAACACGGACCGCGAAGTCCAATGGTGCATGGAAGTCATTTGTTTCGGACTCTCCCTACCCTTGGTCGAACACGACACCGTCCGCGACTGCGTCAGCGTCTACTGCGAGTGGCTTTCGCCCCTGTACACGTTGCCCAAAGTTTCCGTGCCGAAACCCATCGTCGACGACCCCAATTTCTACGCCAGGAAAATCATCGGTCATTTCTACAACCTCTTCGTTCCCAGAAGAGGAGAAGGTGGAAAAAAGCTACAAAAATAACACCACTCCAAAAGAACTAACTCGCACTCTAATAATAACACTTTTTTTTGTAGTTTGGCCATTTTTGTATCAGGATCTGGGTAAAATAGAACTTCTTTCAGTTTTTTTGGATGTTGACGTGTTTTGTTGATGTTGAATATTTGGTTTTAGGCGTGGACGCGATAAATCGACAGGCGGTGCTCTGTCACAGGGTGCTCAGGACCTTGCAGCAAATAGCCAGGTGTTCGGGAAATCTGGAGAAAGAGACTTGGGACAGTTTGCTGCTTTTTCTTGTCGGGGTGAATGATGCGCTGTTGGCCCCTCCCGCTATGAGGGAGGATGCTGGGGAGCAACTTTGCGAGAGGGTTTTGGGGGTTTTGCTGGAGGTTGGTGGTTAGAGATACATTAGGCTCGCTAGCGTTGTTAATGGGATTGTTCAGAGTCAATGATTGATCAATTTGTTATGTAGAATCGTGTTGTTCACATCATAATCATTAGAAAATAATATGAAAATTACAAACAAAGTTTGTTTCTGGAACCACTGATTTATGCTATTGTTTATAAAAATTGAATTATACAGGGTGCATAGTGGTCAGGAAAAACTGGAAATTAGAATTGTCAATGAAATTTTACAATTCTGGGAAATTCCTCAAATTTAAGATAAATCAGCAAATCGCCGGGAAATATTTCAAAATTGAAATGATGAAAATTCTTATTTAAATTGAAAATTTTCTGCATGCAAAATTTTGAGACATTTATTGAAAATACATTAAGTTTTCAAGTAGAGGATTTTAAGAGTAGTGACTATTGAATAGATTTGAGTTTTTTCTGTAGTAAATTCGTTCGTATGCATATTTTTGACGAAAACTTGAAATTTCCGTTGAGTATCATTATTTGACTCAAATTTGGGGAACTGATTCTTGATTATTCGAAATTTAGCATCTTTTTCGTGAACATTGATGTATTTTCATTAATAAATCAAAATTGTTTTCGTTTCGAAAATTTTTTAGTAATTGTTCGGAAGTATCAAAAGTGTATTAATATTTTTGAATATTTTCCAGAATCTGGGGGAATTTTTCGATACTTTACAAATACGAATTTCATGACATTTTTTGACGCTTTTCAAAATTCCTGGAACACATTTTGCTATAGTACTGTCGTGATGAATACTGAATGTTCGTATTTTTCCAGATATGGTTGATAGCTTGTGAACGAAATTTTCCACCTCCACCATTATGGCGAACTTTGAGAGAGTCTTGTCTTCGCTGGCGACACAGACTTGTTTTGGTGGAACAGTGGAATCGAGTTTGTTTAGCACTGACAGCGCGTTTGCTCATCGTCATGTATGGGCCTATGTTTCCAGAATTGAAAATAAGTAAGTTATTACACAAAAATCGCTCGACATTTTTGTATTTTCAATCTTTGCACTTCCGAGTTTTCAATTATTATCATTTTTTGAATTAAAAACTTCAAAATTTGCTTTTCGAATCTTCCAATGTCGATTCTTATAATAATAAAGTACACGATTCTTAACAATGAAATATAGAGATTCTTAAATTACCAAATTTGAGATTCTTCTATTAGTGAATTGAAAGTATGCATTGTTGAATCGTTCTATTTTTATGTAGACTTTAATATAATGTACTTTATGTATAGTCGTTTTCTGATATTTTATCTATAATTTAATTCTTCTGGCTATCGAATTTTCGTATCTTTATATATTTCAGTTAAGTATGTTTCAATACTCTAATTTCCTAACGTTTGAATTCAAATTTCAAAATAAAAAGCTTCAGAGTTTCAAGCTTTGAAAATTTATTAACTTTCAAACGCACTTTTTCCACAACGTTGAAAAATAATTGATTTCGCAACTTTTCCTCGAGTGGAAAAAATGTGTTTTTTGCACAAATAAAAAAATTGGTCACTTTTTTGATTGCAACTATTGAAAAACTCACACTCGATGATAAGACTTTTGTCAAAAAAATTGATGGTAATCTTATTTTAGAAATTGATTTTTTTTCTACAGGTGAAGAGGATTTGAATCTCGTACCACTTTCCATGCCCAACGAAACCGTCGCTCAAGCATGGTACCGAATGCTACGAACCATAGGCCACCCCGTGGATTTATGTCGTCCCATGGTGATCGCTCAAGCTCCTGCGTTTTTGCAGTACGCGATTACTTCTTCAAATGTGATGGACCCTTGTCAACACCCGTGCCTGCAAAACCTCCCACACATTTTTCTCAAGGCTATCAAAGGCATCGCTGGCCACGTCGACGCCTTTTTGGGTAATTTTCGATTTTCCGTATTTTTTCTATGATTCTCGAAAAAATGATGGTTTTTGCCGCTATTTTGCGTGTGAAGAGTGACCGATTTTTTTGTTGAAAAAGAGTGGTCTACTTTTGAAGAAATCGGTCAAAATCAGTAACCATTTAAACCATTAAACCATTTTAACCATTAAAATATTTTCGTTAGTAAGTAAATTCAAGAAATGTTATAAAACTAGAAATGGAAAAACTTTGGGGGGGGGGGGGGGTGGTTTTTTTTGTAAACAGGTGACAAAATGTAATTATTGACAGAGTTGTAACAGGTTTGTTTATTTTATGAAATTGTTCTAAATATTAATGTTTCGCTGCAAATTCTATAGTTTTTTCAAGTTTCGCACTTAATATTTTGAAAGGTTACAAAAAATTTTCATTGTAAGTAACTAAAAAAGTGATATTCATCTTGCAAGATAAGATTTACAAGAACAAAAGTCTGCATTTAAAATTGTAGGTCAGTATTCAATATAATCCCTGTACACCAACTTACCCACAAAATGAACTCTTGCACTTGAAAAAAAAAAAAAAAAAATATATACATACGCTAAAATTGTAATTACATACCATGGAAAACTAGGGTGACCAGATGACCTCGTTTGAAAAATAGAATTGTTCCATCTAAAATTGTAAAAAAAAAGTCTGACAATTTAAAAGTTTTTCTAAGAATTCTTGCCAAATTCGAATTGATACCTGAAAATTCCACGATTGAACAATTAAAAGTTATGGAAATTTTGACGTTGAAGGTCATAGAGTAATAAAAATTGACAAAAATTCTGAAAGTAATATAGGACTGTAAGAGAAGGAGGTGAAAAACGGGACATGTCCTATGAAAATACTACTTCTGGTCATCCTGTAGGAAAACGCTTTATTTTTCTTCAACTTGATCAATCACGAATTCGTTCTTGTTGCATACACTATTTCGGGCTCACTTTTGTTTGGTGAAGGTGGCACGCCACTCGTGCGTTGTTTCAGGTGTTTCTCAGGCCTGCTGCTGGGAAGAATGCTGCGTCACGTCGTTCGGGGCGATGAGCAGTTTCGAGAGATTCGCTGGGAAAGACCAACCGCAGTCGTCGCCGACGCCGCCGGCGCAGCGCAGGCTCGCCAAAAGTTTCAGTGTCAATCCTTCTTCAGTTACTAAGGGTACTTTTTCCACTGCACGACTTTTTCCTACTTTTGCAACTTCAAAAACTACGTTTTCCCTGTAATTTGACACATATGTCTCGGTAACGAAATGAACACTTGTAACCCTGAATTTTATAAGATTTCCAAAAATCTCATGGGTACAGGGTTCTTGCATACCTGCAAAACCTTGAATTTTCGGGGAGTTCCGTTTTGACCGTGGAAAAATATTACCATTGTGAAACGTAATCTTTCAGTAATTTATTTGTGAGTGAGCTTGAAAGTTTGAGTTTTTAAGAAAATTGAAAACATCCGAAAGTTTCGAAGTTTCGGATTTTTAAAGCTGTATAACTTTTGGATGTTCTGGAATTTTAGCAAATCATTCAGTTTTGAAATTTTGGAAGTTTCGGAAATTTTGGATGTTTTGCAAGTTCTGGAATTTCAAAGTTATTGAAAATGTCAAAGGATTTTAAAGTTTGAAAGTTGTTAAATTTCGAATTTTTGTAAGCTTTTAAATTTTGGAAGTCATGAAATTTTGAAATGTAGGAGTTTAAAAATGTTTAAGTTGTTACCAACTTGTATGAGTTTTGGAGTTTTTAAGCATTCTGAAGTTGTGAAGTTTTGGAATCTTGAGTTTCATAAATTCTGAAGCTTTGGAAATTTTAGAAATTCTGGAATTTTGAAGTTCCGATTTTTTCAAAAACAAAATTTTTTCTACCACACATGCTGTAAATACTCCAGCTTCACTTACCTGTCCAGTTCCACCAAATTGTTGTAATATATTCGACAGTAATAGTTCCGATGCAAATAATGGAGGATTTTTCCAAAAAGTGACCCATGGGTGTATTTTTAAAAAACCACAGGAATGCCGAAGGCTCCTCTGATTGGTCTCACAACAAGTCGTGTCACCAGTGCACAGCTGCTAACTTCAAATTCTGGTCCATCATCAACATCGAGCACAACGTGTAAGAATTCGTTCCTTGCAACAAACTGTTATTATAGCTATTTTCGTACCAGGGAGCTATCGATGATTTTGGCGATTGCTTACCATTTTTTAACGAGACGAAGTCGAGGTCTAAAATAGCATCGGCAAAATCAGAGATGCGATCTGGCGCGAACATAATTTTTCATCGCGATTAACCGAGAAAACATTTTGAAGTACCAATTTCGAGATTAAAGCGATGAAAAATTTTATTCAGCGCCGTGGAAAAACTGCGTACTTTTTCTGCTGTTGTAATTTTTAAAACGCACTTTTCCACGTTGTGAGATGAAATAAAGTTGGCAGCTACCGTTGAATTAGTATATTATGCTTACAAATATTTTGCTACAGTTTCGAAAAATCGCATTATTTTAATAATTATATTCAAAAATTATCATTATACTAGTCGCGAAATGTACTACTCTCCACACTTCGTTTTTCAATCGCTTATTTCTTTATTGCAAAGGTAAGAAGTTGGAGTGTGAAACAAAGAATGGAAATATAAATTGTGAATGTGAATTTTGTATAAAATTGTAAATATGTGGCTTAAAATTAACTTTGGAATATATGTCCACAGCTGTGACGTCATTGGGCCAAGACATTAGACCACCGTTAGCAGGAGGACGACCGAAATGCAATTCCATTTTGCACCTCTTCGGGGAGTGGCTTTTCGAAGCTGCGTTCATCGGTACTTATGGATGGTCACAAACTTTACCTCGTAAGTTTTTTTATGTAGGGGAGACCGGGGCTTTTCGGGTCACTTCCTTGCTTTTCCATTTTTTGAACTTTGAGCCATTTTTGGAGGCACTTGAAAATTTTTTCAGATTTGTCAGTTTTTTGTAATTTGTCCTTTTTCCGATTCATTAAATTATTGTACATCGAATTAGCAAAATGAAGTAATAATCATGTAATTGTTTCTGCATATTAATAAAAAATCACGTTCGAATGTATTTCGACTCAAAAATGTATTATAAAATAACTATTGAAATATTATACGAAAATACGCAATTCTGGATGATTCTGAACTTTTTTCAGTTTATTTTCTCTTTAATGAAATAATGACATTTGGGTCATAATGATTGTGAATTAAATTGAAAATATAATTACTTTCAACCTCAGTTTATACTGTGTTTTACTTGTAAATATTTCTTTTTAGTGTTAATATTCAAACAAGAGGACACAAAATCGAAGTTGGAAAATTTTGAATTATTCTCCCGACCAGTTTTAAAACTCGTTATCTTTTCTTTTAGATAAAGTATTGTGTTGTAAATAACTAATGACTCATTCTTGTTGTAATACTGAAAAATTCGCATGGTTTGTTTACGTTGGTAAAACTTCAATGTTGACGGTGATAATTCAGTTGCCGCTTTAAGTACACGTAGTCCGCTTTTCACGCAGTTTTAGCGATAAAGTGAGTTAGGTTGTATCAGAGCAAATAGAAAAGTAATTTAAAATTATGTCCGGGTTCTGTAGTTTCATCTGCACAGGTATGAAAATATATTTATTTGTTGGGCAATTTTTCTTATCTTCATTTCAGAACTTTTCAGAACTGGTATGAAACAAATGGTTTATTTTTGTAGATTTCAAGCCTCTTTTTTCAATATTTCAGATGATTTAATTGAATTTTCCATAATTTCTGCATATTTTTGATTGCATTAAAAAAATACTTTTTTTGCTCAAGAATGATTGCACAATTAAAAGTTATCGATAATTTTCGAAGTAATCAGTAGTTGTTTCATTGGTTTACAAATTTTTTATAATTTCCAACAATTTTTATAGTTTTGGAAAAACTACGTGATTTGTTTATAACTCCATACAATCTTTCTTCAGAAATTTGTAAGCAAGAAACATTTGATTTATTTGACTGATTTGGGAAGTTTAGGAGGTACGAAGAATTGATAGAAAATTTTCAGAAATGTATGAAATTTTAGAATTTTTGTAATATTTGTTCAAAAAATAATAGTTTATTTTCTATTCAATTACAGAACCTTCAGGGGCGTCGAAACGGCCGTCTTCAGTTCTAGTCGAGGGTGGTCCCAATTCACTGCAAGAGTCTACAGCGGAAGTTCCATCTTGTTTGGGAATCGAGCGTTACGAATCCGGGCGTGCCGAAGCCATTGGCGCGCTTTGCAGAATTTTTTGCGCCAAAAAAACAGGCGAAGAAATTTTGCCAACGTATTTGGCTCGATTTTATCAAGCTATGTACCATGGTCTAAAAATTCCCGAGGTAATTTGAAAAAAAAAAAAAAAAATTGAAGGCTTTTTTTCACTTTTGATATGTATGGATCAAAATTCCGAAACTTACAATTTTACTTCATAGTAATGTTTGATTCTGTTATCATATGTCAGTTTTACTCATAACAGGAGCTATAAAAACAACAACTCTTTTCCAATCGTACAAAAAAAGATGGAAAATATTTTATAAATATTTTTACTAATTAATAATTAATTTTTCACTTATAAATTTGATTTACTGATTAATAATTTACTAATCAATTCTTAATTTTTCCACTCGTGAAAATATCGATAACTTTTTTTTACAAATGAAACGTTCGGAACAACTGCCAATTTTTGCGAATTACAGAAAAATAGTCGTATGCGATACGTTGAAAAAGCGCGATCATTAATTATGTGAACACTAATATTTTCATTTCCTTAATTTAGACACGAGAATGTGGCGAAGTCCTGGCAAGCATCTTAACGAATTCCGTGGATTTATTTCGCTTGGACTTGGACGGCGTCAACGTTTTGGCACTGGGAATTTTGTCAGCGTTAGAGCTCGTTTTACCGGACAAAGATTTGAAACTGAAATCGAATTCCGTAACAAAAATCGAACTTAGACGAGCGTCCATTCATCTGCTGATTTCCATGCTGACGCTGCCTCTACATTTCCAAGTATCGTCATATTTTGTCCTTTTTGTATTCAGGGACATTTTTTTTTTCTCTTTACCCTAAATTTTGTTTTTGATTGTTTAGAACTTGGTCATTCGCGATTTGCCGTCGATTAATTCAATGAACGCAGAAAAACACCAGACTACTTTCGCTCAGTTGAAACCACGGCTCATGAATTTGCTCATCAACGCTTTGCAAGTCGAGACGGATCCGCAGAACACACATATGCTTTTGGGTAAATCAGTAAATTTGTTGGTAATCTTGACTTACGCAGGTTTTGAATCATGAACAAATTGTAATTGTTAGGGAAAATGGGATTCCCTTGAAAAAATTCGGAATTGTCAGGAAATTTCGTTTTCTCTCTGGAAAAATGCTCGAATTTTTGTGAAACGTATATTATAATCTTTTAGTAATTAAGGATATATAGAGTATAGAAGATTGAAGTTTGGAAATTTATAAAGTTTCGGGATCTTTAAGTTTTTACGAATTTGCGTAAATGTTCAAGTTTCGGAATTTTGGGATTTTTTGAACTCTGGAAGCGTTGGAAGTTCTGGAATTTTAAAGTACTATTTGTCTGACGCGGGCTTCGCCCGCATGAGAAAAATTTCCACCAGAATGAAAAAGTTGTATTATTTTTTAAAATAATGAATTTACATATTATTAATACATTTATATGTATAATTTATGATTCAATTTTTTAATGTTATTGTTATTATAATGTTATTTTCCACTTTTCTAATGTAATAATAAAAAAATTGTTCTAGGTGGACTCTTGTTAAGTGTCCAAGATTCAGCATCAGCTGAAGAAGTGGAACAAGTCACGCAACCGGAATTAATACCCAACGACAGCACCACGAATTTACTATCTTCCGGTAAGTCAAATAAAAACACGAGTTTGCTCGAGCTCAAAGTTGTTTGACTGATAAGTTTTTTGGATTTCCTATTTTGAGGTAAAATTTTGTTTTCTTGCACAATTCCTTTCGGCAAATATGTCCTCTTATTTTTTTCATGCCTAATTTAAAAAATACATATTTTTTCCTACATGGTAGAAGTGTTGGAATCGTGAAGTTTGGAAGCTTTCGAGTTTCGAAAATTTTTTAATGTGTTGATTTTAAAGATTTTATAGATTTAAATGTATTTATAAGTTTTCTGGCATTTTAACGTTCCGAAGTTGTGAAGTTTTAGACTTGTGAAACTTCAATACATACTTTTGAAATTCTATACATTTCGAAAATTCTCGAATTTCTGTGTTTTGAAGAATGCTGCATTTCTAAAGTTTTGAAACTTTTTGACTTAAGAATTTTTTAAGAACGTCAAAAGGTTTTTAAGTTTTAAAGAATTTTGAGTTGTTGAGTTTTAGAAATTTAAACATCTGAAAATTTTGAGAGTTTTGAAATATTTCGAAGTTATGTGGCCAGAAGTTCAAAAATTTTGAGATTTTGAAGTTTCGACGAATTTATATGAACTTATAATTATTGTAGCAGTTCGACGTTTTGAAGTTGTGAAAATTCGAAATTTTAGATTTTTTAGACTTTTTTGAGGCTCATTATCGGATAAGTTTTGGAATTTTCAAGAATTTAGAAGTTTAGACAAAATCAAAAGTTATAAAGTCTTTAAGTTTTGAAATTTTTGAATTTCTGACATTAATTTTAAAGCTCAGAAGTTTCGGCAATTTTGTAAAACTTCCTTTTAAACTTTGGTAGTTGATGTATTTCGGAATAAACAAAGTTTTTTCGGCCCCAAGTCATCAATGGAATAGTTATAAAAAAAAAGGAAACTCACAAAATTGGGGTTAATAAGAAAATGCGAGGACGTATTTGTTAAATAGGGGATGTTTTTTTCACGGCACAGCGCAAGTTGCAAGGCTTAAAGCGAGCTTGAAAATTCACGCGCTTCTGTGCTGTTCGTTTTGTTCATTTCGAATTTGGTTTGTGTTTGGTTTGTGCGCTCCGTCATCATCGCTTGATAGTCACCAGCGATTCAGCCAGTCAGATAAGCATTTCCAGTGACCTGCGATCGCTGGGCGATGCCTCTGATATCAGCAACACTCTCCAAGAGGAAACCATCGCGTTTGGTAAATGCATACATGTCTTCTAAACAAGATACTCAATCGTCTTGTTGCAATCATTAATTTGTCATCATTCTGTTCGTATATTGAGTTCGATCACACCTATTTAATATTGCATTTTTTGTACTTTGAAAGTTTTAATTAGAGATGGGCATACTTTGATTATACACGTAGTAATGATTATTAAATTTTTTTGTTAATTATTCAGATGTCAGAAAATTGGAGCGTCTTCAAAATTTTGGGAATTCCAAATTCCTAAAGATTTTGTATCATTATTGTCAGTGAATGTTCGAAGCTTCAATTTTTTGATTCTGTACAACGCTAATCTTTTTTTGACACCGTGTTGTATTATTCTATCAACGTATCAATATTCTTTTTGCAGATTCAGCGCATGCTCTGTTTGTGCGTGCAACATATCTCGTTTGCCACCGACTCATTTCTTCATGGAAAACCGATTTGAATGTCTCTTTGGCAGCTTTGGAAATGCTCTCGGGTCTGGCAAGAACGCGCATTCGCGAAACGGGTAAGAATTAATGGAAGGATTGAAATTAGGGTGATCAGATGACCTCGTGTAGGAAATAAGATAGTTCGATCTAATTCCATCTAAAAATGGAAAGAGTATAAAATCCAAAATTTACCTTTCGAAAGCTCGGTGATCCAAATTTGAAAAAATTGAAAGTATAACATTTTGAACACGTGAAAGTTCTTCTCGAAAGTATGAATTTCAAGATCATGCGATCGAACTATTTGAGTCCCTTAATTTAGGATTCTACAAATTTTGAGATTCGTAAATTTTTTTAATGTAAGTTGTGAACTCTTGGTTGAAAATTTGGAATTTACCAAGCAGAATTAACCAACCCAATCAAATCATTAAAAAATTTGTTATATCGGAAAATCCCTCGTGCAAAATTGCAAAATGCAAAATTTATTATTTGAGAAATTTGAAAACTGGAAAACCTGTAATATCTCATTTTTGATTTGTAATTAGACATTTCAAGCATCAGTTTATCAGTCATTCAGAAATCCGGAAAAATTCGAATTTGATTACTTAAAAGTCTAAGAGTAAACAATTGAAGAATCTGGATACGCTGATATTCAAGGTGATAAAGTAAAAGAAAAAAAGGACAATTTCAACAATTCTGAAAATAATATGGAACACTAGTGCAATTAGGTCGTTAACATCACATGTGCTATTTAAATACTACTTCTTGTCGCTCTACAGAAATCAAATTGATTTTGTTAATGTAACGGAATTGAACATTTTTCGTGCAGCAAGGAAATTGACAGGTGAAGTTACATGAAATTCTTAGAGTTTCATGATTGTTCATATTTAATTGATTGCTGTTTAATTAGCGTGCATAAAACAGAGCATTATACTTGAAAATATTTAAATTCTTTTCCGTAGATGCTCTAGAATGTAAAAGAGCTGTAAAATGGCTGTGCGACTATATCGCATATCAGTGTTGGAGACCACCTCCAGCACATTCGAAGGATCTTCATTCTTCTATCGTCGCTGCTTTTTCGTGTCTAACTACTTGGTTGACTGCTCATCCTCAATTATTACAGGTTGGGACAGAAATTAAATTCTTTGTTCTACAACTCTCGAAAAATACCAGTTTTTTCAACTGTTTTGTCTGTAAAAAGTGACTGTTTTTTCACTTGTGGAACAAATTTTTTTTTTCTACTCCTGGAACAAGAGGCAAAAATAATAAATTTCACAACTAGTGTAGTAATGATTTTTGTAATTCCAGTATGCAAATGTAATCAAATGATTATTACACTAATTCAAAAAATCTACTATTTCAATTTGGTTGGTACATTTTTCGTATTTCTTCCAGGATAAAGACTGTTTGATCACAGTGTTCGAAGTAGTGGAACTCGGAGTTTCGGGGACGAAGAGCATTGGGAAACCCGGCGAGCCAATCAAAATGAAAGACGAGAAAGAACTGAAACCGGCGTCAATGCGCGTTCGAGATGCCGCTGAAGCGCTTTTAACAATTATTCTCGAACAAGTAAATTTTTTTTCATTCAGTCCTACTTCATTTCGGCATAATACCAAAATGTTGAAGTCCAACTTCGAAGGCATGAATTCTGGGATCAGCAAACCAGATTTTATCTAATTAGATCGAATCCTTTCAATTTATAAATTAAATATTCCACGAACTTTGAAATCCATTGATTTTTCCACTCCAAATTTTGAACTTTCGATTCAAAAATTTCAACTCAAACGTCAAAAAATCATAAATTTGGAACATGATGAGACGAAACATGTAGGGATACGAAAATTGAATAGCCTGTAAAATGAAGTTATAGAATCTAAAAATTACTACACATCTAGAAAACTTAAGCTTCATGATCGGAAAGTCAGAAGATTACAATATGTAGTATGTAATTAGGTAATTAGAAATAATTAATTATCTCAAACATCTCTGATTGGAACAAGTATGAAGGATTTTCTCCTTTTTCCAGGTTGGTTACTTTCCGAGTGCCTGCGGAGCCCAATCCTTATCATCCCTCGTCGACGAAGTTTCGCTGTTGCGTCACTGCAATAGCTGGCCAGGCGGTCAAATAGCGAGGCAAAATGCCGTCGAGCGTTTCCGCTACTTCGTGGCCGACAACTCGACGATGCTGGCGCTTTTGGAAGAACCTCTGGGCAACGACCAGGACCCGCAACCCACGATAACCGTCCTTATCCGCGGACCTTTCGGACGCCACGCGTGGACCATGCAACTGAGGCACTTGCCTCGACACAGATCCAGCACCAGGAGCGTCAACAACAATCCTGGAAGACCTTTGCCACTCAGCGAACCGGCACCCCAAATGGATTACAAACCTCGGTTTTTTCCCGACAATATTGACAAAATTCCTCACTGCAAAGTGTGAGTTTTTTGTTCGTTTATTTAAGGTGACCAGATGGCCAAAATAGGACGATTTAATCGTTTTAAAAAACCTTCCCTAGTGATTC
>JAPYZK010002182.1:0-28906 GCA_030522785.1 Platygaster equestris | reverse complement strand
TTTTGATAATGAATTATGTAAAATTTGAGATTATGAAAAATGTTCAAAAATGTGTGCAACTTCAAAACTTTCAGACTGGATAGGAAAATTTGTAGGGGAATCAAAAAATCCCTGATCGATAATAAAAGCTCGGAATTTCGGAAAAATTCGGAAAATTCGCGAAAAAACATTAATTGTTTCTAAACTTTGGAAGATTTTTCTTTAGCCATTTGTGCAAACGAGCAAGCGGCCGCGCCGCAAGCTCCATCAATTATTTCCAGTCCCAAATCGTCCAATTGACAAAAGTCGGCGGATGAAAAACACTCGCGTCACGTTTTCAACCGCGAGCCCAAAAACTCGGAACAAACGTCGTCGAAAAAAAAGTTACGGGCCGCAACACAAAGTTGACGCAATTTGCAGCCGCGGAAAGTCAGCGCTCGTTTTGCCGCGTGATAAAATGGGCGAAATTCGTTCATGAAGTGCTGAAGTTTCGATGGAATTTCGTAAAAATTCGTCACTTTTTAATTGGAGAGGGTGCGAAAATTTCGACTTTTTGTGTGCGGAATTTCGGAATGTTTTTGGAAAAGGTTCGAGAGAATCAATTTTCGAACGTTGGAATTTGGAATTTTCGAATTGAGCTTTTTGAGTTTTTATTATTTAGCTGTCATAATTTTGGATTCTGAAAACTTAGAATTTTCGATTTATACTCCAAAAGATCAATTTGTAATTAAAATTAGCGAACAGAATTGATTTTTTTAATCTTGATTAGAAAATTGTTCGAACTTGAAACAAGTAATTCAAATTAGAGTAGAATTCGGATCAGTTTTTTTATTCTCAGTTGCGGTTGAATATTCTAATGAGACACTGCAAAAGTTTTCTCGCATTCTCGAGTCGTACGAGAACCAATTTAATTTAAAAAACCAATTTAAAAAAGTTCGGAACGACAGCCAACACTTTTTTACATTTTTTACTGGAAATCAACAGTTTTTTTTGCAGTTTTGTACTGTATTTCATGCACTCAGAAATTTGAGTAACGTTCAGATCATGCACATTCGAAAATTCGAAATTAACTAAAACAAAAAAGATAGAGTTGAAGAAATCAAATCGAATCTAAATTTCGACATTTTTTGGCTTTTTGTGCACGAAATCATTCGAGAATTTGGATATTTTAGATATCGGAAATCAAAAATCGATCGAAAATCTGAAATTGAATCGAATCGAATCGAATTTAATCGAAAATAGAAATTTCGACATTTTTTGGCTTTTTGTGCACGAACTTTTTCAACTTCCTGATATTTTAGAATATTATTCAAAATATCGAAAATCGAAACAAATCGAAAATAAGATCGAATCGAAAATCGAATCAAAATTTTAATGGCAAGTTTGCCATTAAAAAACAAACGTTTCTTTCAAACGGCTTTGCCCCTAAAGAAAGCAGTTACCACTTTTCAAGTTCCTAAAAACTTTATACCCTTTCGATAAATGAAAATTATTACGCAGAAAGCTCGCGAAAGGCAACTTGTTACGTTTTGTCGAGAAAAACGAATCGCAAATCGTTATGAGCAAGATCAAAGAGCGTGCGGGGTTCTTTGATTTGTTTGATTTTCCCGGACTTTTCCGGGACCAAGGAGAAAAATCTGTCAAATGCAAAAAGTGACGGGCTTCTCTCGAAGTGTTGTATTTACCGGGGAGCAATTTGTTTGACGTAAAAAAATTTTGTTTGCTTCATACACTTTGGCGAAGAGCAAAACGAGTGTTTGTCGAAGGTTGAGTTCACGATTCGCGAGGGGGAAATTTTGTACGTATAACAGCGAATTGACGGGATTTTTATAAAAAAGTTAGGGAGGGGAATTGATGAGTTGAATTATTTTCGAGAGTTATGGGACTGGTAGACAATTTGTACGATTTTTGGAACATCGGAGAGTTTGGAGGAGTTTGTGAAATTAGTTTTCGCACATATTTTTGAGAAATTAAGCTGAAATTTGGAAAATAGTACTTTTTCTATAATTTTTAAGGATTTGGGGGTGGGGGGGGGGGGGGGGGGGGGGGGGGGGGGGGGGGCGAGAAAAAACTTTTGCGAAAGAATTTTGATTGAGATTCCGATTCGATTCAGTTTTCTATTTCATTTAATTCGATTCGATTCATTTCGATTGTCGATTCGATTTAATTTTATTCGATTCTATTTAATTCTCGATTTAATGCAATTTAATTTTTGAACCTATTCTCGATTTTTAATCAATTTTTAATTTTATTCGATTATTGATTCGATTCGATTTTCGATTCGATTTTAGTGTCGATTTGATTCTCGAATCGACTCGATTTAATTCTCAATTCGACTCAATTTGTTTCGATTTTCGATTGGATTTAATTCTCGATTCGATTCGTACATAGTCCTGAGAAATTGAGCAAAAAAATGGAAAATGAGACAGTTTTTATAGTTTTTAAAGATTTGCGAAATTGGACGGAATTTAAACTTTTTAAGGGGCGTAGAAAAACGTTTGCGAGAGAATTTTCAATAAAAATTTCGATTCGATCCAATTTTTTATTTCATTTCATTTCATTTTCGATTTAATTTCCATTTTCGATTTTATTCGACTCAAATTTAGATTCTATTTTCGAGTTGATTCGATTCAATTTTTAATTTGATTCGATAATCGATTAGATAAGATTTTCGATTCGATTCGATATTCGATTTGTTTTGATTTTCAATTAAATCTTCGATTTGACTCGATTTGATTCTCGATTTAATTCGATTTTCAATTGTAATTATTTTTTGATTCGATTCGATTTTTAATTAAATTCAATTTAATTCAATTCGATTTTCGATTCCATTATCAATTCGATTCAATTCAATTTCTAATTTGATCCGTTTATCGACTTAATTCGGTTTAATTTTCAATTCGATTCTCGATTCGACTCTATTTGATTTTCGATTCGATTCGATTCAGTTTAATGTTCGATTTGATTCTCGATTCGACTTTTGATTTGATTATCAATTCATTTTCGATTGGATTCAATTTTCGATTCGATTCTATTCGATACATAGTTCAATTCTATTCGCACATAGTTATGAGAAATTGAGCACAAAAAAAGGAAAAACAGGACAGTTTTTATAACTTTCAAGGACTCAGAATATTTGACAAAGTGTCAACTTTTTTTTAGAAGCAAAAAAACGTTTGCAAGAGAATTATCCATTGACATTTCTATTCAATCCGATTTTGGATTCGATTCGGTCCGATTAAATTTGATTACATTCAATTTGATTTTCGATTGTTTGATTCGATTCGATTCGATTTTCATTTATTCGAAATTCTCGTTTTTAATTTTCAAAAACGTTGAGAAAAATTAGTATATTCGAAAAGATCCAATTCGGTCGCAATACAATAAATAATTGAGAAAAAACATACATTGGCAAATAATTCGTTCAGTTTTATCTCCGAAGTTGCAAAATTGTGATTGGACGCGAGAGAATATTGGCGAGCCGAACAAATATTAATATCGCGTTTATTGAGTTTGTGCCGTATTTCGGGTCCGAATTATTTATCTCGTGTTTTATCAACGGGAAACGAATTACTGGAGCATATTCTAATGACGACAATTTTTTGTCATAATTTCGCGAGTCATAATTTAATCATACAAACAATAGAAGATGAAAAGTATGTTTCTGGTGACTTTTCGTCCTTTTTTTTGTATTTACTTGCTAGTGAAGGTAACTGAAACTGTTGGAAAATTCCATAAATCTGGAATTGGCGAGTTTTGATAACGAAAAACTTGAAATTATAAGTTGAGCAATTTTTGATCGAAAACAATACATTTGATACACTCCTTTCGCATACATAAAATTGTGTTACCATTTCATACATAACTTTCTGGGATAGACAGGTAAATAGAGAAGTTTCTTCCATTTCGACGTCCAAATAGTGCATAATTCAGCTCGTTACCGATGAAAGTTTACGCGCATTCGTTTCAGATTTCAAACGCTTTGCCACTTTGAGCATCGGTAAAGCGTAAGAATTCTAAATCGCATACACGCTCGACAAATTCGCTTCCTCTTCTTTCTTCGACCTCCATCGACGTTGCTCGCATATTTTTACCTTTCTTTTTACTTTTGACTTCACTCATACAAACAGTTAGGGAATTATAAGGAATTCCGATCATTTTTCGACTTGGAATGTACGTAGAAAATTCAGAATTCATTCGTTCCTAAAGAAGACTTCGAAAATCCGTAAAATTACTTGAAAATTTTTTCCTTTTTCCACTTTCAAGTTCACTTATACACAAAGTCATGAAGTCATCAACAATCTCGATTATTTTTCAGTTCAAAAAGTACGTAAAATATTCAGAATTCACTCATTTCATGAAACGACTACAAAAATTCAAGAAATGCCTGAAACTAACGTGAATTCCGAACGAATTTCGTAATTCGACAAAATTCGACTCCTTTCTCGAGGGAACAATTTTTCGGAGTTCGAACGATGCAAATATCCCGAATATTCGTGTTACCGTGGAAAATGTCATTACACGAATCTCTACATTTTCAAAGTTACCTCACGTGAACGAATATGACGTCAAATAAAGCTCATTAGCTGGAAAACTTGGCAAATCTAATTAATGCCACCAACTTTAATGTTTGTAATGAAGTTAAACACGATGGGAATTTTGAAGGATGATGAGAAACTTTTTTTATAATTAAAAACAAGTTGCTTCGAATAAACTTATAAAATGTATAATTTTCAACAATTTATGACACATTTGCATCATGTATTAATTTTTACGAAAATTTTCATTTTTTGGATTTATTTTGGACATTCTTCGAAGTGCAAAAAATTTGGAGACTGACAAAAATTGATTGAAATTACCATGGTGATTTCAATCAATTGCATAGCTATTGATTTAATTGCATAGCTATTAATCAATCTATGCATAGCTTTGGATTTTTTGATGAATTTCGAGAATTTATTACAATTCTCTTATCCTAATGAGTCATTTTGGAGAATTTTCGGTATTTTTAATCATTTTCGGATATTTTGCTCAAATAATAAAGATCTTCAATTTCTTACGTACGTATATTTTGAAAATGTCAAGACTTTCAAACATTTATAATACATCGTTTTTTTCACGAATAAATTCATGAATTGCAAAGCTGTGAGTAATTACTGTGAGTAATTACTATTTTGATCATAATTATGACACATTTTTTTTTATAGTGTAGTCAGGAACTATTTTTTACATAAGTAAAATCAATAAAAAATATCTTCCCGTGTCCCAGGAAAAATACGAAAAATCCAGGAATTACCCGAAAATGGAAAAAATATAGAAATCTCTATTGAGCAGAATTTTCAGAAAGAACTACCACCCTTTTGTGCATTGTGAGGGAGCTAGGAAAATGTTTTTTTTTGGGGGGGGGGGGGGGGGGGGCTCGATTACGTGGTATTGCGGTAAAGGAAAACTCGACGTCGACGCTAGAAACGTTATTATGTGGCCGTAAATCATAGTCGGGATATCGGGTTGAAAAGCTGAAATTACCGGCACTCCCGATATAAATTGCGGCGCGTTTCTGACGTGAAAGAAAATTTTCGCGCCGCGTATTTACTCGTCGTGCCCGGCTTTGATACATTGAAAAAGTACTTTGAGAGCGACGAAACGTTTGCCGTGTCGGGGCGATGAAATCCAATCACGGGCGTCAATACGAGGCGGCATCCATTTTGCAATTTTTTTTTTATGGATTTACCGGATTACATGTGACTGCGCGGGGTGAAGAGCTGTGGTGTTACGACAATATCACGTGGATAGATTTGCTTTATTTATTCATCTGTCGGACATTTGGATGTGTGGTTGAAATTTCTGGGCAGTTACGAAATCAATTTTCAATTGATTTCGTTTCGATTTTCGATTAGATCCGATTAGATTTTCAATTTGATTCGATTCGACTTGATCTTCAATTCGATTTGATTCATTTGATTAGATTTTTTATTCGTTTAGAGTAGACTCGATCCAATTCGATTGGATCGAGTCTACTGGATTTTCAATTCTATTCGATTCGATTTTTGAACTGATCCATTTCGGTAGTTGATTCGATTCAATTCGATTTTCGATTCGATTTGATTCGATTTTTGATTAGACTCGACTTGATTTATAATTTAGTTTTTTATTCGATTTGTTTAGATTTTCCATTGGGTTCATTTCAATTTTCGATCCGATTCGATTTTCGATTCAATTCCATTCGATTTTTGATTCAACTCTTTTCGATTTTCGATTCAATTCTATTTCAAACGATTTGGAATTTCCGAAAATTCATAATTTTTAGAACTTCATAGAACTTCATAATTTTTCCAAACTCCGATACAACAGAAATTCGACGATTCCCAAGCTTAAGAAATTTAAAAATTCAAAAACGCTCAAGGATCTCAACATTCTTCAAAATTCTCCTAAACTCGAAAATGTCCGAAAGTTCATGATCTTCAGAAATTTATAGCTATTCAATAATCCGAAATAACAGAAATTCCAAAAAGTTCCAAGCTCCGAAAGTCCCAAAATTTAGAAATACTCAAGAATTTTAAGATAAAAAAATCCATGAAATCTAATATTTTTCGAAACTCAAATTTTCAAGTTTTCAAACGGTTGAGATCTTTAAAATTTACTCAGATCCGCAAATCCTCGCAATTTTTCCAAATTTTCTCAAAAATCTGTTATTCCAAATGTACAATTTGACAGAAAACTTCTAAAAATCGAGATATGTTTTCAAAATCATAAGAACATCCAATTTCCTTTCAAATCCAAAAAATTTAGAGTACATACTAAATTTAAATAACAAAAATTCCAATATTTCAGAAATTATCGTATCAAAAATGATTCGATTTCAGATAATATTCATTCCTCTTTTCTATTTGATTCAATTCGATTTTCGATTCGATTTGATTTTATTCGATTTTCGATAAGATTCGATTCAATTTTCAATCCAGTTTTCGATTCGATTCGATTCTATTCTATTTTCCATTCGATTTATTTCGGTTTTCCACTCGATTCGATTCAATACGATTTTCGATTTTACAATTACGATTTTCGATTCGATTTAATTCGATTTTCGATTCGATTTGATTCCCGATTGATCTAATTCAGTTTTTTATTCTATTCCCGATTCGTTTCGATTTAATTCGATGTAAATTTCTTATAACTTTATCTTTCTCATCGCAAGTGATTTATCACTTAAGAATCTTTTCGAAGTGATGATAATCGCGCAAGCGATAAAAGGAAGAATCGCAGAAGCGCCGGGGGTGTGTAATAAATGTTTCGCGTGGGTTTGAATGTGGTGAATCTGGCTAACACTGAACGTCATGCTTTGGCTCGCGCATCCGTGCATGACGTGAGTCGTCGTATGATGGATATGCGAGTGTTTTGTTCGCCGCAGGGGATGAGCGGTCCGAGTGAGTTTAGCGTATGTTGTACACATACACGTGTGGATGGGCCATGTTGCACTGTTCCCGACATCGACGTGTAACAGCCGCCTCGTCATTTTCCCATTTTGGCTTGTACATTGAGATGGATAATGATGATTTTCGATCATGATTATGCGTCTGGTTTTTGAGTTACGGTGTTTGGGTATAATCATGATCGATTGGGTGGATCTCCGGATTTTTAGCCCGAGGGATGATTTGAGAGTTTTTGGGGAAAACTTGCAATTCTTGAAATTCGGGAAATTCTTAGACTTGTTTCAGTTGTCCAGAATGTTGAAATTTAGAATTTAGAAATTTAGAATTTCGCAACATTCTGAAAAAAGCTGTTTTTTTAGTGATATTCGAACAATATCCAATTTTACGATCATTTCTGGTATTTCGAAATTTTTACTTATTTGCTGGGATTCAAACGTTATTGAAATTGTGTATGTATTCGAAATTTTTCGGATTCGATAGGAAATTGGATATTTTATAATTTTGAGAACATTTCTTGATTTTTTAAATTTTTGCTGTCAAATTGTACATTGGGCAAATCAGATTTTTGAGAAAATTTAGAAAAATTGCGAGAATTTGCGAATTGGACTAAATTTTGGAGTTCTCAAGCGTTTTCTAATCTCGTTATTTTCAGAGCTTGAAAATTTGAGTTTCGAAAAATTTCAGAGTTCTGGATTTTTTTATCTTAAAATTCTTGAGCATTTCTAAATTTTGGAACTTTTGAAGCTTGGAAATTTTTAGCTATAAAGTTCTGGAGATGATGAACTTCCGGACATTTGTGAGTTTTGGGGAATTTTGAAGAATTCCAAAATCTTTGAGCGTTTTTGTATTTTTGAATTTCTAAAGCTTGGAAATTGTCGAATTTCTCTTGTTTCGGAGTTCTGAAAAATTATGAAGTTCTATGAAATTTTGAAGTTTATGAATTTTCGGAAATTCCAAATTGTTTGAAATAGAATCGAATCGAAAATCGAAAAGAGTTGAATCAAAAATCGAATGGAATTGAATCGAAAATCGAATCGAATCGAAAATTGAAATGAATCCAATGGAAAATCTAAATGAATCGAATCAAAAACTGGATTATGAATCGAGTGGAATCTGATCAAAAATCCAATCAAATCAAATCGAAAATCGAATTGGATAGAATCAAATATCGAAACGAATAAGTTCACAAATCGAATCGAATTGAATCGAAAATCGAATTGAAAATTGAATTGAATCGAGTCCAATCTAATCAAATCGAAAATCTGATCAATTGAATCAAATCGAATTGAAAATCAAATTAAATCGAATCAAATTGAAAATCTAATTGAATCTAGTCGAAAATTGAAACGAATTAAATCGAAAATTGAATTAAATTATATCCAAAATCGAGTCGAATCGAATCGAAAATCGAATTGAATCAAATCGAAAATCAGAATGAATAAAAAAGCGAAAATCGTATCAAGTCGGATCGAATCAAAAATCGAAACGAATCAAATCAGAAATCAAATCGAATTGAATCGAAAATCGAATCAAGAGTCGAACCGAATCAAATCGAAAATTGAATTGAAAATTGAATCAAATCGAATCGAAAAGAAAATCGAAATCAAAATCGAATCGAATCGAAATTTTGATGGAAAATTGTCTTGCAGACCTTTTTCTTTGCCCCTAAATTAAGTGAAAATTCCGTCAAATTTTTCAAATTCTCAGAAGTTATAGAAAACGTCCCATTTTCCACTTTTTGCTGAATTTCCCACAACTATGTGCGAAAACTCATTTCCAAAAGTCCTCCAAACTCTCCAATGTTCCAAAAATCGTAAAAATTGCCACCAACTCCATAACTGCCCAAAAATTTCAACCACTCACCCAAATTTCCGACAAATGAATAAATAAAGCATGTCCATCCACGTGATATTGTTGTAACACCACAGCTCTTCACCCCGCGCAGTCACATGTAATCCGGTAAATCCATTTTTTTTTAAATGCAAAATGGATGCCTCCTCGTATCGACGCCCGTGGTGGATTTTATCGCCCAGACACGGCAAAAGTTTATGAATTTTGGAGAATTCCAAATTTCAAATTCAGACATGCCTCAAAATGGAGAAATTCAAGTGTATATTTTTTCCGTGATGGCAAATTTCGCAGAATATATCAAAATGACTATAAAAAATAAGAAATTGTAAATATATACACAAATATTCGTCATTTTTCAAATTATCGAACACAAAGTGGATAAAAAAGTAGAAAATTCTAGATATAGCCTGTCTTTTTTTTTCCAAGTTTGATAATTCTGTAAGATTTCCCAAAATCTTTCAAACACATGCACAATTTTATCTTCCTCTGCGGTCTCATTTAAGAGGCGACGAAATAATCGTGTTTCCAAACAAAAAATGTCCATAAAGTATGCGCAGTTTCTAACTTCTTGGCAGGGTTTCCTCGGATTTAAGTAGAATTTGCTGGAATTGAGGTGCCACGGGACGCGGATATCGAGCGCACTCATACGACTCCGTTTGGGGTTACGTGCGTGTATAGACGTAGCTTTTTTCACCCCTCAAAGACATCTCATTAAGATCCCGGGCTCGCTCGATACGTTTGACGTAAGATGCGGAAATTGTAGCAGGAAATACTCAAGTCTCCTGCTCGCCGCAACAGGCAGCGAAGTGATCCTCCTGCCTGACCATATCTCGATTTTTCTACTGCTTTTGTCATTTCGTGTTTGTATTCTTCCCGAAAAAATTGTTATCGATGATTTTATGTATTGATGTATGATAAGATATTGGGAATGATAGGATATATGGATCAATATATTTTGATTTTTTTATTCCTGGTAATGTCTGACCATAGGATGATTTGTCTACTGATTTTTTGATTCGTATTCTATTTTCCGTGAAAATATTATGAAATTGAATAATCAATTATGATATGAATCTGATCGTATGCTAATATGTATCAATGAATTATAATAATAGCGAATAAATAAAATTTGATGAAAATGAATATTATAAAAAATCGAAAAATTCGGTAGAATTTTCTTGGCGGGCAATCATAATATTTGACATTTTTTCTAATTCACTTTTCCAATCGCAAAATTTTGTATTTCTGTATTTTTATCCAGACTCGAAAAACTCAAATTTTCGCCGTTTCGTACTTGTATTTTCCCCGGGAAAAAATTGTTATATTATATATATTCAAAATATTCAAATATATATATATTTTAATATATATATTATTATGGGATACGTGAGGATAATAGAATATATGGATAAATGTACTCAAATTTTTTATTCCCGGTAATGGCTGACCGTGGGTCGACTTTTCTACTGATTTTTGTGTGTCGTATTCTTATTTTCCAAAAAAATATTATAAAATTGAACATTCAATTATAATGTCATGAATATAATTGTATTTTAATATATAACAATGAATAATAATAATAATAAATGAATAAATAAAAATGGATAAAAATCATTACTATCAAAAATCGAAGAATCCGGTTGAATTATCTTGACGGGTAATTATAATACTCAAAATGTTCTTTCATTAATTTTTCCGATCGCAAAATTTTATATTTCTATATTTTTATCCAGATACGTGAAACTCCAATTTTCGAGAAAATTTCAAAACATTTTCAAAAACGCGGAATACCAAAAAAATATTAAAATTTCTCAATTTTTCGAGACAAAAAGTCAAATTCACAAACTCATGGTTCCAAAGTGGAAAAATTACGCTCAAGAAATTCTGAAATTTCACGATACAAATTCCAAAGTGTCCGGATTCCCAAATTCTCGAAAATCGATCATTTCTAAATCATCTCCAATTTATTTTTCGTACATACCTCGAACATTCTTCAATTCCCACATTTTAGCGTTCAATTTTTCCCGGATCGCAAAATAAAGAAAAAAAAAAAAAAAAATTCTCTCTAACTCCAGTGGAATTTAATTTCGCAAATTAAGCTCGCACCGAAAGTTCGGCGTTTGCAGCGTGTTTGAGCGATCCGCGATCAAAGCCCGGCGAGTATGAAAAAGTCTGGGAGCCAATGAATTAGGACTGGCGCTTTGCCATTTCAATCTAGGGACAAGGAGGTCACCGCGAACTGTCCCTCGGCCAATAACGCGGCGAATAAATTGCCAGCGAACGAGCCTTCGACGCTAATCTAAGATTGATTTCACTCGGAATTTCGAATTTATCGCCCTGGGGCGACAAGAGGTTAAAAGTACGTCGTTCATTATCGCCGATCAGCGGGCTAATTGATATCATGCGACACCCTCGGCCTCCATTTATCGAGCGCCGGAGTAATTTTTTCGTGTCGCGTTGGTTATTGAAAATTCGGAAAAATGGCGGAACGCGGTGTTCCAAAGTCACGTTAACAACGGAGAACACGATAGACTCCCAAAATTTGATCAATTCAAGATTCTATAAATGTGAAACCAGGAAAATTCGAAGTATTGAGAATTCAGGATTCTTCAAAACTTGTAGATTTCGAGAAATTGAACAACATTTCACATTTACCAAAATGTGAAATGCCAAAAAACCACTCGAGAAGTGAACGATTACACATTGAACTATTGATTTTCAAAATTCCTCACAATTTTAAACAATTTCCAATATCTAAAACTCCTAAAATGCTATAATTTCACAAAATTCGTTTCATTCGAAATCATATGGCTTCGAAAACATAAAAGTTCAAAGTATCAAAACTTCTAAATTCTTCAAAATTTTCGAAGTTCCCGAAAATTAACAACTTCGTACCTTCAAAATCCTTCAAAGTTTCAAAACTCTTTAATATTAATAAACTCAAAAATATTTAAATCTACGAAAGTTAAAAGTGCTGGAATTTTGGGTCCTGAACATTTTTCTATTCAGTCATTCAGATGTTATTAAACTCGAACTTTCAAAATTTGTTGAAAAATGCAATTCTCACTTGAAATATGTGTGTATATGAAAAATTCACTTCGAAAAATTGTTAACAAATTTTTCGTTTTCCTAGAGCTTTATAGGTCATTCATTTCAAGTGCTTCGATGATTAACTTTGTTTTCGTGACTGACTGAAAAATTTTTCGAGTTTGAAGTTTTTGATATTTAAATTGCCAAATGCGTCTTCAAAAGTTGATAAGTTTCATAAATGTCATCGAAATTTCCAAGTATTCACACTTTTAATACATCAAATCGAATCATTAATACTGTTTTTCACATTATTTTCAAATAATTTCAAAAATAAACTTGAAGTTCTTCATCTCGACCATGCCTGACCACAGCTCGATTGCTCCACTCCTTCCTAAATTCTCTCGCCTTCCCCAAAAACCGGATTTCAAACCGACGAAATTCTAACTCACGTCCTTAATTAGAGGACATTACGGATGAATGATAATTGACGCGATAACGCTCGGCGAAGTTGAATGAACTTGGCGCATTATGTTGTTGACAAGCATCGGAACGAAGTCGCAATAAAAAGTTCGCCTGTAAATCATGCCCCCAATTACTAGAAACGCTACGATGTCAGGACCGTGAAATACATTTCACGAGATTATGCGTTTAATGGGCACTTAGCATGCGATCTCTTGTGTCAACTGGTGGTCTTTTTCACTCGAGTTATGTCGAATCCAATTGTTTTACAACTCCCTCTCCCACAACAGTCGTTTGTTTTCTGCCCCTTGAATTATTGCCAGATTTTGAAATTCGCTGACAGTAGGCACCTTGCAGACGAATATTTTTCGAAGTTAGGTTTTTTTTGTTCATGGGAAACCGAAAAATGATCGATATGTATTTTTTGATAATTTTGTTTGATTTTCAAACTGATTTGGGATACTTTTGTGGGTTTTTGGAGAATTTCGGAGATTTAAAAAATCGATTGGAAAACGTTTTATCTATTGTAATTACCCGACCGGGAAATTCTACCGAATTTATTTGATTTTATGTGATATTTATTATAATTTATCTTAGATTATTTATTATTATTATTATGTATAATAAATCTAGCCGTGGACAGATTTTTTAGATTCTGAATTAAAATACTGAAATACAAAATTTTGTGATTGGAGGAGTGAATTGGAGAACATTTGAAATATCATAATTGCCCGACAAGAAAATTCTATCGAATCGTTCGATTTTCAGATTTGGGATACTTCTGTGGGTTTTTGGAGAATTTTGGGAATTTGCGAAAACTTTTTGCGATTGATTAAAATTTTAGTACAACTGCAGTGTATAAAATTTTGTAGTTGTAAAAATAAGAAATGATTGAAGAATATTTTATGTATTATGATTGCCCGAGGAAAAAATTCTACCGAATTTTTCGATTTTTCGTAATATTTATTATAATCTATCTTCAGTTATTTATTATTATTCCAATGTATTGTACTATAGAATATTTATAATTATATACTCAAATATCTAATTTTATTATATTTGTATGGTTCATAAGAATACGAAATCGAAAAATCAGTAGAAAAATCAAGCTGTGTTTAGGTTTTTCGTATCCGAATTAAAATACTGAAATACAAAATTTTGTAATTGAAAAAATGAATTAAAGGACATTCAAAATATTATGATTGCCCGACAAAAAAATTATACCGAATTTTCCGAATTTTAAACAGATCTGAGACACATTTTGGGGTTTTTGGTGAACTTCGGAAATTTGTTAACACTTTTTGCTATCACTTAAAATTCAATTAATTTTCATATTATCACGAAATGTTCGAGGATTTGATGAATTTGTGAAATGAACGTGTCAAAATGAATGAACATTTGAATTTTCACGTGAATTTAGAGTCATTTAAAATTCTGAACTTCCAAAAAACGAAACAAAAAAAAATACAGGAAGTTTCAAAGGTTTGAAGAAACAAAAATTTTGGATTCTTTCGGACACCGAATTTTGAATTCATATTTCCGCATGAATTTGAAAAATTGCTTGATGATAAAAAACCCGTAAAAACCGAGAAAATAAAAATGATGCGATAGAAAAATTCTGCTTATAGACGATCCAAAATTCATTTATGATCGGGAGGTAATAATCCCGGTTTTACAGCCCGTGTAAATTCATAACAGTACTATAAAACGCGAGAAAATCTTTTCCGCGACGCGACGATTCAGGAAACACATAAAAGTCTTATTTTGGGATGTTAAACTTGATAAACGAAAAAAAAAATCGATTCTTGGACGTCCTAGATTAATTTCAAAAACAAGAATTATTATACAGGGAGTGAATAAAAGTGTAAAATTTTCAAATTAACGAAGTTATTAAGGATTTTACAATCAATGGATGGATTGTCAATGGGGTGATTATAATTTGTATGATATTTTCGATTTACCCATTCATTTTTTGCAATCAAATGTTTTTTTCTCGCAAAAAACATTTAATAGCAGAAAATTGAATGGGTAAATCGGAAACATCATAAAAATTATTAATGATTTGTTAAAACATTGAATGTTTAATATTTTTGAAATTTGCATTAGTTTCACGAATTCTGTGGGGGGGTATGATTCATTTTATTCATGTTTTATTTGACAAATTTAAAACATTTTCGAATTCTCGCGAAAGTTGTACATTTTTGTGACGAAGTAGAATTTTTGATATTTTTGCAGAAAAATAAAACTGCTAGCAGAATTTAAAGAACTCGGAATTTATTTCGTATTCAGGAAATTTCTGAATTTCTAATTGAAAAAGAAAATTTTATATTCGTCTGAATACTTCAAGATTCCGAATTTTGGATACTAAATATATCCCAATTTTACTAAAATTCGGAATTGGAAGAAAGTACATTTTTTGAAAGAAGTTTGGATTTCCGAAAATAAACAGATTTTCAAGAAAGTTGAAAAATTTTCGAGAAAATCCAAAAATATGGCAATTCTTAATAATGTCAAATACTTGAAAATTTTAGAAAATTATTTTATTTTTCAAAAAATTTCCGAATTTCCCCGCTTCTGCAAGAAATGCTAATGTTTCAAGTTGAAAAAAAAAACTTCAAACTTGTCTGAATATTAAATTCAAAGATCCCAAATGTTCATAATTCCCGAAATTCTACAATTTTTTGAACACCACAAGTCTGTAGTCCCACGTTCCAAAAAAATTTCACATCTTCCGAATTGCAATACTCTCCAAATCTCCAAATTGTCAAATAACCTCAAAACTTCACAAAATCATCCGAAATCTGACAATTTCCATAACATCCCAAACATCTGCAATGATTCACCCAACCGACATAAATTTCCAAAATTTTCCCTTGACTTCGCGAACTCCAGAAAATGGCACAGAAAAAAATCTTTTCCAAATTCCATATTCCATGGAAAATCTACAGTCTTACGCTGTTCCTCTGACTTTAAAACACTGTGCTGCAACTCAAAAATCAATTTCGTTCCCAAAATTAATTCCATAACCCTCCCCCCAAAAACCACCCCTAACTCACCAAAAAGGAAACCTCAAAAATCATCTCCAAATCATCTCAAAAACAACAACCATCATACAACCATAAAACACCCCCCATCACTGTCTCCATTCTTATTCCCACCACCTCCCTAAAACCACCCCCAACAAAAAAAACCCAAAATCCAAGCAAAACCAACCTCGTTTGGATGGCCCGTTCGCGCTGCTACTAAATCCAGGTACAGCGATCACGAGAACAAAGAGTCCACAGTGTACCCAAAACATGTTTACGTCTTAACAACATTGTTTAATTCCATTTTACATGACGCCCGCGATGCACTAGCCCGGCATAGTACGCGCAACTGACCTGACCGACGTAACGGTTACGGGTTCACTACCGCGAGCTTTGTGTTTTCCCGATTTTCCTCCTTAACCACCCTCCCCTCCCGCCCCCGAAACCTTTTCCTGTGCATCCTCCGTGCACCCTCCCCCTGCCGCCCCTTACCCCTTTTCGGTATCGACCTCTCTCTCGCTCCTCTGTGCACTCCCCTCCACCCTCCGGAACCACCACCATCGGATTCTAGCAACGTCACGGAGGAGCGAGGACCTCGAAACGGCGCCTGCCCTCTATTTTTTTTCTTTTTTTTTTTTGTTATGTACGAAAGTAGGCACCCCCAGGGGGAGCGGGAGTTTTCGTGGGGCGTGGGAAGGTTTGGGGGGGAGGTATGATTTTTGCGGAATTTTAGAGCAAAATTGGAGATAAATAGGGGGGTATCGAGAGGGGAGATGGAAAAGAGGGGGAGGGTGATTTTTTGGGGGGAGGAAGAAGAGAATTTATGGTACAATTTGGAAATGTTGTATTTTTATATTTTTGGAAATTTTTTTTTCCGTAATGCAGAGACAATGAATTCCAAAATTGGGGGTAAAAGGGGGGAGGGGATTTTTTCGGGTGATGGAAGAGGATAATTAGTGGTAGATGGGGGGGGGGGATTTTTTCGGGGGAGGGAAGAGGATAATTAGGGGGAGATGTTGAGAATTTTGTGTTTTTTATATTTTGGGAATTTTTTTTTTTTTTTTTTTTTTTTTTTTTTTTTTTGTAATAAGAAGACAATGAATTTAGAAATTGGAGATGAAAAAAGGGGGGAGGGTTTTTTTGGGAGAGGGGAGATAATTTATGGTAGGATTGGAGAATTTTCTGTTTTTGTACTTTCGGAAATTTTTTGTTTCCACGTATTAATAAAATAAAAGTTGAAATTGTGGGTGAAAAAAAGGGGAGGGGGTTTTTTGCGGGGAGGACTAAAATTATATTTTGACATTTCAGAAATTCTTAATTTTTCTGTAATAAGAAGACAATAAATGCACAAATTGGAGGTAAAAAAAGGGGAAGGGAGTTTTTTTAGGGATGAAAAGGATAAGTCGTGGTGGGATTTTTGAATTATTATCCTGAAATTTTCGAAAATTTTTTACTTTTTTCCAATATCGACATTGAATTTAGAGCAGAGAGAAGGATTTCCTAACATTTTCATAGAAATGTTGAAAAATAGGAAAATTCAGTTTGTTAAATCATAAAGATTCCAGATTTCGGAAAATTCGTCATGGAAATTAAGCGCTCCACTGAAACGAAACGAAAGGGAAATCGAGGGGGTGAAAAGAATGAAAAATGGAAATTTGATTGGGGATCGAAGGGATGGGAATAGAAAATTCATGGGTGGGATGTTATCTTTATTTCATCAATGTGAGAAGGAGTGGAAAACGCAAGTGAAAATTTCATGGGAAAAGCAAGAAACTGGGTGTAAAAATTAGGTTGGCCTCCATTTTTTGCTGTCAACGCAGAGAAAAGAAGAATCAAGGAAAGTGATAAAATCACAATTTTATAAGGGATCCAAAAAATCAGTAATAAAATTCTTATACTCTTATCAAGAGTTAAGAAAATCGGACGAGTTTTCAACGTTCAGAAATTTTAATGATGGTTAATTACCAACGGATTTCCAAAATTATCGTATTTCTCTAAAATTCCAAAAATACGAATAAGTTCCAAAAATAATAACCAAAAATAGAAATTTAAGTGATGATTAACTACGAACGATTTTCCAAAATTATCGTACTTCTCAAAAATCCCGAAAATTCGAGTAAGTTCAAAAATGATAACCCAAAAAAACTACATTAATTTTCACAAACTCCCAAATAAAAAAAAACCCACTCATCCAATACGAGTCAAGAAATTTTCTAAATTTCACCCCTCTCCTCAAAAACTCGAAATATTCCAAAAAACTGATCGGAAACACCGAAAAAATGTCGGAATCGAAAAAAAATGGCAAATGCAGAAATATTTGGGCTACCTTCACCCGCGCAAGCCGTGACCCGCGGCCACCCCCCGGTACTATCGATCCCTGCGTCCGTATTTCCCGTCGTTCCCGTCGAATCAATAATTTTCCCTTTCCAGCCCCGAGATCAACGCGAGATTTCCGCGCAGATGCTGCGCGGAAATCTCGCTCCGTCTCCCTCTGCGTCCCCACCGCAAGCCCCGTGTCGAGGGCGGAAGACCCCTCACGCCCGCGCTCGCGACATCTGGCCGAGGCTTTTCCGAAGGGCTTTTTCCGGAAAATCTCGGCTGGAGGCGCGCCCCGGGCTCTCTAAGATTCAACTGCGATCCGAGAGGTATTGGGAAAGTGTCGGGGAAATGGGAAATGCGTTTTAATGGATTTTCAGGTGCGGGAAAAATTTGGAGGGTTTGGAAATGCATGGAGAAATGGATTTTAGAGAGTTTTTCCAGAGATTTCCCATGGAATTTTGGGACGGTTTTTTTTATATTCCGAAATTTGCGAAATCAACGGGTGAATGCTTACTGTTTTTTGGGATTAGGCATGACAGTTTTTTGTAGTTTTGACGAAATTTGAATTGAGGTTTTGACGTCGAAAATTGACGAAATTTCTGAAAAATTTCGCATTTTTCGGATTTGGGAGAAAATTTGATATTTTATAAATTTCATAGACATTACGTCATTTTTTTCATTTTTATTGGATTTTCGTACATTTTGCAGATAAGTGTATTCATATAAATACATCAGTAAATGAAGTAAATAATTCTTTTTAGTTTCGCAAAAATATCAATTTTTGCAAGATTATGAGAAAAAGCTACTTTTTACTGATATTTAAGCAATTAGCCATTTTTTCAATGATTCGATAGTTTTGAACAACATTCATGTCCATGAATTAAAAATTTTGATGTAATTTTGGATAGAGTTTGGAAGAAAATTGGATATTTATCAAATTTTTAATTAGTACTAATTTTGTCGATTTTTTGTTGTGTAGTTGTACATTTTGCAAATCGAAAAATTTGAACATTTTCAATATTCAATACTCGAAGTTTTAGTTTTTCATTTTCGAAATTGAAAAAAACTTTCGAAAATTACGAACATTGCATAATTATTGTCTCACTTTTCGAAAAAATTCTTCATTTTTCGAATCCCAAGAAAAAGGTAAAATTTTGAATGTGAAAATTTTTGTATGTTAGCGAAACTCCAAAAAATTTTGCCCAAATTCAAGAATTTCCAGAATTCTGAAAAATTTTGTTGTACTCGAGGTTTTAATTGCAAAATGAAAATCGTCTGAAATTTCCAAGTTCCCAGGCTATAAAAGTTCAAAATTCGTGAAAAATTTAATTTTCAGAACTCCTAAATTTTCCACAATTTCCGACAATTCATGAATTGACCAAATTTGATTATATTCAAGTTCTTCCAAAATTTTTCAAGCTCAAAAAGTGATCAAAATCATTGATCAAAAATTCTGTCACAACTTCCAAAAATTCAGCTTTTTCGAACATCGAAATTATAAATACTCTAAAAAATTACGACATTTGGAAAATTTTCTCGAAACTCCACGATTTTTTAAAATGTCCCAAAAGCCGAAAATTCCTTCAGATTTTAAAATTTCCCGGACTTCAAAACTTCCCAGAACTAAATTTTCCAAATGGGTAAATTTTTACACATTTGGAATTTACTTCCATAAATTCCTAAAACGTGCAAAATTCATCTCCATTAATTTAGAAAATTTTTTAAAATTCCAAAAGGGAAAATCCTCCAAAAATTCCATGGGAAGTCTATGGCTTTTTGTTTTTACTTTATGGGACATTCAAGTGTTAAAAAATACGAAAAGGCATTCGGTAAAATTATTTATTTTAAGTGACTGACTGAATAATCTGCTTTTAAACGACATTTTTCTCTACTTCGCGAATCGACATTTTCTGACGTATTTTCCGAGCGACGCCATATATGTTTATGCGATTAGCGAAACGGGGCCAAGGAAACGTTTGCTCGTGTTCGATGACATTTCGGCTTATGGAAGGCGAACGCACCTTTTTCGGTTTTTTTTTTCTTGTTTACCTAGAGTCACTTGATGCTCCGGACTTTTCTTACTGTTTTTCTATTCCGCGAGTGGAAATTTGAGACCCCAAGTTTTTCGAATGGAGCGGATACTTGGGATTGTAACAAGTTTCAGAATTTTTTTTGTCTGTAAATCGAATATCGACCGGTCTGAGAAATGAGTTTTTATTTGGATTTTTTAAAGGATATTTGCAAATATCTGAATGTTTGAATTCTATAGAATTGAGTCTAATCAATTCGATTTCAAGAAAATTCGGAAATTTTCAAAAATTTCTAACATTTACAAATTTGGGGAAACTGTATTTCCCGAAAGATTTCCGAATGTACACGATTTTACGAAAATTAAGTATTCGAAAATCTTAATAATTTGAAAACTATCGTAAAAATTCGTTTTAACAATTTTCTAAATTTTTAGTAACTTCGTTAGTTTTGCGAATTTTGAAACATGTAAAGTTAAAAATCGTCTCAAAATCTCAAATTTTTCGCCTTATTCGAAATCGTGTCAAGTTAAATCAAGGACGTAGTTAAGGTGATTTTTTCTCGGAATTAATTCAACAAATTCGAAAAGTAAAGTTCTATTAGAAAATGATGACAATTTCCTGAATTCTCAGAGTTTTCAAAACTTCTTGAAATCTCTGAAATTTCCGAAATTATTGAAACTGTTCAAGTTGTGAGAATTCTCTACACTCTTAAAATTCTTAAAATACTCCAAATTTTGAAAATTCGCAAAACTGATGAAAATCTTGGAATGTTCGAAATGTTCAAAATTATCAAGCTTCTCAAAGTTTTTTTATTTTAATTTTGGAAGTATGGTAAATTTTTAGAATTCTTGAAACTCTTTTAAGTCAATGAAATTTTCAAAATTTTCTAAATTCGGAAAATTTCAAGAATTCTAACAAGTTTAAAAAATTTTAAAAATCCTCCAAACTTAAAAATTTATCAATAGACTTCACTTTATTTTACTTTACTTTAAAAGAGTAAGTAAATTTTAAAAATTCGTGGAATTTTTGAAATTTTAAGAATTATGGAAACTGCCCCAATTCACCAGATTTTCAAAACTTTATCGAATCTCTGGAATTCCTAAAATTTTCGAAATTTCGAAAATTGTCAAAATACTAAAAATATGCGAGATTCTCTAAATTATTAAAAATCTTGAAATGTTCCAAATCATCAAGTTTCTCGAAATGTAGAGAATGTGTAAAATTTTCGTGGTATCACGAATTATTCAAATCTGTAAATTGTCAAAATTTTCGAAACAATTACAAATCTCTCAAATTTACGAATATTATGAAATTCTTGAATTTTTCAAAATTCCAATAACTTCCAAAATCCTCAAAATACTTTAAACTCATAAAATTCTCAAAATTGTTGAAAATCTGTAGATGTTAAAAATATTCCAAATTATTAAGTTCCTATAAATCTAACGAATTCGTGAAATTTTCGTAATTTCAAGATTTATAAAACTATTGTAAATTTTTTGAATTTTCGGAACTTCTTAAAAAATTCGAAATTCTCGAAATTTTCGAAATTCTTGAAATTTTCAAACGTCCAAAAACTTCCAAAATTCTCGAAATCCTCCAAACTCTGAAAATACCCAGAATTATTGAAAATCTTGAAATGTTGAAAATGTTAGAAATTATCAAGTTTCTCAAAAACTTTGACACTTGTGAACATCAGTAAATCAATTAATTATTTAATTTGACTTAATTTTTTTTTGCAAGATATACTTTTTTGCAGTGTGCTAGATTTTTCAAATTTTTCAGAATTTCGGGGGAGGGGGCGGGGGCTTCAACCCCTTCCCTGGCTACATGCTTAAGTTACATAAAGGAAAATTAATAATCGATAGAAATCATCATTTTGACACTAGCACCCATTAAACAATTTTCTTTCTATTCTTTGTTTCAGGTTCATCTGAAAATTGGGCTTTCCACGGCTCATTAGGAGTTTTCGTAAAATTGTTGGTCTCGCTTCGAGCAGTTTCTGGTGAGTACCGTTATGATATGAACATGATACAAAACTGTGGGTACACTCGCTGGTCGCCAGGTGTTCTATTTAACTTGCGGATCCTGCATATTCCGGACATTATGCAGATCCCCAAGACGCGAAACATAATCCCGCAGGTCGCCATTTAAGTCTTCAATGATATTCCTGGTGGGATACAGAATCATCGCGTTATTAAATGCACTCGATCCGGGTTCCGCAGTGCAAACTAAAACCGATAGCATGCAGATATGGGCATGATTCAATTATTATACGTCGACTGATGATTACGAAACGAATAGTCAGGACTCCGGAGCTTCAAATTCGTACATTATTTATTATCAGTGCAATTGAAAATATTTACGATTGACGAAAAACTTAGGAATATTTTTTTTACGAAAAAAGGGACGAAATATGAGCATTAAATATTAAATATAAATGAAATTCGTCAACTTATGATCGTAGTAATATTAATTCATAGTTACTGTCATTTTAGTGATTTATGATGGATTGTAAATTAAAATACTGCCGATTTGAAATGTTTTTCACTTTTTGTCTGTCAGAAAGTTATTTAAACTCGAACACTAGAATGTATAAAATACTCACGAGAATACAGAATATCAGTAGAATATTTATAATGAATATTATATTTTTTACGAATATGAATCCTGGAATTAAAAAATTTTTCAACTCCTAGGATTCCAAATTCCAAAACTTTGAAACTTTAAAATTCATTGGAATTTGGAAATTCTTGAAACTTCGAATTTTTTCGAAACTCGAAGTTCTTCGAATTGCAAAATTTTTGAACTTTCGGAGCATCAAAAATTTACGAAACATTCAAAACTTGAGGACTTCTTGATACGTGAAAATTTCAAAGTTGGAAAATTTCTGAAAATTCCGATACTTCAGACATTCTAAATTTCGAAATTTCTCAAACTTCACATCTCAATAATTTCGAAGTATTCAAAAAATTTAAATTTGTTCCCGAATTTGTTAGAATTTTGAAATCACAGAATTTTAAAAATTTCAAAACGTCTAGGCTTTGAAACTTTACAATTTTTGAAAAATTCTAAACTTTCGTAATGTCCAGATCTTCTCGTATTATAAAACTGGAGAATTCTCAAACTTCAAAACTTTTCAAGACTTTTATCTCTATTAAAATTTTTCAAATTTAAAAATTCCGCAACTGTCAACCGTCGAAATTTCTGGAACTTCAAAAACTCCAGAACTTCATGATACGTGAAAAATTTCAAAGTTGAAAGATATTTGAAAGTTCCGATACTTCAGAAATTATGAATTTCGAAATTTTCAAAACTTCACAACTTCGTAACTTCGAAATTCTCAAAAACTTAATTCCAAAATTCCAAAAACTGCAAAACTTTCAGGCTTCAAAACTGAGAAGAAGAAGAAATAAATAAAACTTCAAAATCTTCATTATTCAATATTCTTTATTTAAATAATATTTTTAGTGACCTTTTAATTATTATTCATGCTTTATATTCGCCTACTGAAAATTCCACCTAACAACAATACTCACCTGAATCGAAACTTCATTCTTCGAACTTTCAAAGTACATTTTCCATCGCGCGTACGACTCCTAGTTACCCAAGTTCGCAGTGACGTCAAAACGTCGATCGTCACAGGACAAAAGCGAATTACGCACGGCCATGTTAATGACTTAATTGCTAGTTAGCAGATTCTCATTGCGAGTTATTCCGGGAGTGTTTACTTCAAAAAAAGTTTCATTCTCAACAGCGAAATCTAAGTGATTTAGAAATTATTCAAGAAAGTTGTACATTTGAAGATTTTTCCCGCATCGCCATGTTTCGAAAAATGTTCGATTCATGAACAGTTTTGAAATTTTCATGCCTACTTCACAGGATTTTAGGATGACTGTTTAAAAAAGACACAGCTGTATATAAATGTTTGTTTATTTACAATATAATTTATTAACAATAATTTACTTACTATCGATTCTTTTGGATTCCTATCGATTCCTATTAATTGCCATCGATTTCCATTGTTTCCTGTCAATTTTTATCGATTCCCATCTATCCTCATCAATTTCTACCTATTCCTATCAATTCCTATTGATTTTTTATCAACTATCATCGATTTTTATCGATTTGTATATCTGTTTATCAATTCCGTTCGATTCTTTTCGATTCCGATTACTTTTCCCATTGACTCCCATTGTTTTTTATTAAATTCCATCGATTATCATCGATTCCCACCGATTTTTATCTATTCCTATCAACTTCTATTGATTCTTGTCAATGATCAGTGATTTTTTTAAACTCTGAATACAAGATTTCGAATTTTCGAAATTTCGATTCCCATATTCCGATTTTCGGGATTTTTAAGATTTTCATTTTTCGATATTCTTATTCCGAGATTTTGAATCTTCTGGATTATGATTTCGGTTTTACGATTTTCAAGATTACGATTCCAATTTTTTGAAATTTAAATTCCGAGATTTCGATTGCCGAGATTTCGATTTCGAGATTTTAATCTTTTGAGATTCCAATTCCGAGATTCTAAATTTTCGAGAGTTTAAGATTTTGAGTTCAAAATTTTTATTTCAAGATCAAAATTTCTCGAGAGTACAATTTTCAAGACTTAAATTTCGAGGTTTTCAAGATTTCGATTTTTTCACATTTCGATTCCAAGATTTCGAATATTCGAGATTTCGATATCCATATTTCGATTTTCGAGATTTTCAAGATTTCCATTTTTCGAGATTCTAATTCCGAGATTTTGAATTTTCTGGATTAGGATGTTGATTTTACGATTTTCGAGATTTCGATTTCGGGATTTTCATTCTTTCGATATTTTGATTTTTGAGATTCGTTTTCGAACACCAAGAATTTTGAAATCATAACGATGCCATTTTCAAATCTACATTCATTACTTTTGTGACACGTAATCACGATTTCCAAATCCACCAAAGACTGATTGAAATTGGATACACACGGAGAATATAAATGAAACTGTGGGAAATGATTGTCATCGAAACGGTGGATCATTTTTCATTTCGATGTGCCCGAAGGATTATGTAGTGTAATGCACATACGCGGTATTGATGACGGGCAATTGCACGTTGAGCCAATTAGAGTCCTTGTTGATTGGACGACGCTCCCACAGCATTTGCTAAATTTATACTACCAGGTCGGGGGGACCAGGAGTTAACTAAAAATTTGTTTATGAATAAATGATGTGAAATTCGGAACATACACAACAGTGAATGTTGTGTTAATTGTTGAAATTCCAGAGTGGTTTGGGTGAGCGACTAACAAAAGCGTAGCCTTGATTTTGAATAAAATGCAGGCATTTTCTTGTCTATGCAAAATTCTTATACATTTCTGAAAAAAATTCTGGAATTTTGAAGTTTTATAGACTTATTAAGTTCTAAAGTGTTTGAGATTTGGGAATTTCGAAGTTTGGAAATCGTGTAGATTTAAAATGTTTCAGTTTTGAAAGGTTTAAGGCTTTTATACTTTTGAAAACACAGGAATTTTCGAGTTTGAAATATTATAAAGTTTCGGAAGTTTCGTAAGCTCTTAAATTTTCGAAATCTCAGGAATTTTTCGAGAATTCAGCAAATTTCATAATTATTCCCGATAACTTGATATTAATTAAAGAACTCATGGAATTTCCAAAAATTTTGAACAATTCTTTATACTTGGGAAACACAACAATAATTTATACAAAGTACACTGCTTTATCACTAGGAATATTTTTCAAATTTTTATCAAGTCACGGAAAAAATTTTATGAACAACAAAATTTTTTAACACTAATGTAAGAAAATTACTGTTGAATGAACTATGAAAGGTCGAAGCTGAAGCATGTACGAACTGACTTAGTTTAACGATAAAATTATATTACATATATGAATGACTTCCTCTGCAGCAAAAATCATCGGGAAATATTCAACAAAATACGCAAATACACATTTACAGAGATTTCGGAATTTCAGAATTTGGAGAATTAAGAAGATTTTTTAAGTCTGGGGAAATTTCAGAAAATTGTGAAGTTTTGAGCTTACAACATTTTAGAAATGTTGAGCTTGAAAATTTTTTGAGTTTCGGAAATTTCGAAAGTTTTCAATAATTTCTGGAGAAACGAAATTTTCGAAGTTTTGGTGACAATTTTGATGAACTTCCGAAGTTTTAAAGCTTCAGCAATTTCAAATAAATTGAAATTTTCGAGTTTTGGAAAATCGTGAAGTTCCGAGAAAATCGGAAATTCCTTTCAAGATTTCATTTTCGATATTTTGACTTCGAGATTTCGATTTCGATTTTCGAGATCTTGATTTCAAATTTTCGAGATTTCGATTTCGAGATTTCGAATTTTCGATTTCTATGTTTCGATTTTAGAAATTTCAGTTTTTCAGGATTTCGATTCTGAGCATTTTCACGATGTTTCAAATGCTGAAAGTTTTAAAGCTTTGGAAATTTCAAAAACATATAAATTTTTTAATTTCATGAATTTTCGATTTCCCATTCAATTTTTTCCAATGAAATGTTTTTTGCGAGAAAAAAATCCACCGAGCCGGGAAACGAACCCAGGACCTCCCAATTTCATGTCGGGTGCTCTTTTTTTTCTCACAAAAAACATTTCATTGGAAAAAATTGAATGGGAAATCGAAAATTCATTAAATTTATCATAAAAACCCATTGACAATCCATTCCATCGATAGAAATTTTTGTCTTCAAAAAAATTATGAAGTTTCGGAAATTTCCAAAGTTGTGAAATTCATAAGTTTTCAAAAATTCAAAAGAGGTTTAAAGTTTAACAGCTTCGAAAATTTCGGATGTTTCGAATATATCATTTTCGCAGACTTTGGAGATTCTGAAGTTTTAGAGACTTTGATATCTGGAAAATCTGGTAGAATTCGGAAAATTGTGAAGCTTTCAACTCCGAACGTTTTAGAATCCCAAAAATTTGGTAAATTCAAGTTTATCTTGAGTTTTCCACCTCGATGAAATTTTCTAAAATCAAAAAGCCTTGAAAATTGAAAAAAAAATTAAATTTCGGGATTTAGATGGAAAAATGTTTTCCATTTCTTGAATATTCGGAAAAATTTTCAAAAATTCCCAGGAATCTCAGACAATGTAACCAATTTTTAAAGTAGGTATTTCCGAAAATTAAACGTTGGGTTAAGGAATCACGAAAAATTTCCAAAAATGTCAGACAATTATGATTCATATCCGAAAAAATTTTATTACACATCTAAATAACACAAAATAATATTCGACAAACTGACGTAAATACTTAATCGCATAATTTACCAATAAATACATCAATTAGTTTATACACTATACAATAAAAAAATTCCACGTTTATTATTCCCAAGTTTTTTTTTTCCATAAGTTCTATACTTCCTTAGAACTCCCCAGCGTTATTATTCGATTAATAATAATTTAACTTCAAAATTTTCCATCATTTTTTAATCACGTGGACACTGATAACTGCAGGTATAAATTAACACCCGAGTCCTGAAAAACGTCAGTTGTAAAACTGAATCCAGAGCAGTCCTACAGTAGAAGCAGAAGTACATAAAAAGTGAATTTGAAGGAAAAATGTTTACCGTAATTTTATATTACGTCTTTACTCCTTGGGTGTTTTTGAAAATCATCGATCGCCTATTACCGCGAAAACAATGGAAGCCGACTATGTTTCCGTACCCGACATGTGAAAGAAAAACGTTACCGCAGAAAAAATACGTCAGCGGCATGGAACTCCTCAGATTCGCTAGCTGGTTGGAAACGATGGATCCTCCCCAATACCACAATTTGGTGGTATGTATAACTTAACTTCTAATACGAATCATTAAAATTGAAATTTGGAATTCTCCGAAGAGAATTTATGGAAATCGATGAGAATCGATAGAAATTTATAGGAATTAATAGGAGTTGATGGAAATATGTGGATGGGAATTGACGAAAATCGATGAGAATCGACTTGAGTCAAAAGAAATGACTAGGAATTGATGTCAATCATTGATAATTGATAGGAATCAATAGAAATTAATGAGAATAGATAGAAATCAATGTAAGTTGATAGAGAACAATTGGAATCGATGGAAAAAGCGATAGAAATCGAAAAGAATTATTGATAGGAATTCATAGGGAATGATAAACAGATGAAAATTGACGAAAATCAATGAAAATCTATAGGAGTTGATGGAAAACAATAGAACTCAATAGGAATTCATGGGGATCGAAAATAATTGATCAAAATTGATGGGAATTGATCGGTATTAATGGAAATCGATGAAAATCGATAGGAGTTGATTCGAGTAAATATAAGTGACCAGGAATTGATAAAAATTATTGATAATTGATAGAAATCAATGAAAAATAATGGGAATAGGTGGAAATCGATGAAAGTTGATAAAAAACGTTCGGAATCGATGGAAAAAGCGATCGAAATCGAAAAGAATTATTGACAGGAATTGATAGGGAATATTAAATAGATGAAAATTGATTTAAATCGATGAAAATCTATGCGAGTTGATGGGAAACGACTGAAGTGATTAGGAATTCATGGAAATCGGAAACGATTGATCAAAATCGATGGGAATCAATCGGAATTGATGTGAATCGATGAAAATCGATTCGAAATGATAGGAATTACTAGGAATTGATGGAAATCATTGATAACTGATAAGAATCAATTGAAGTTGGTAGGAATAGATGAAAACCGATGGAAGTTAATAGAAAACAATGGGAATCAATGGGAAAGGTGATCGGAATCAATAGGAATCCAAAAGAATCGA